>NEWO01000109.1:36375-51467 GCA_003013225.1 Phalaenopsis aphrodite | reverse complement strand
TTTTATTGTTTAGGTAATAAAATGATGATCGAGGAAACAAAGCGCAGTCTCCATGATGCACTTTGTGTAGCAAGGAATCTCATTCGTAACAATTCGATTGTATATGGCGGTGGATCTGCTGAAATTTCTTGTTCGATTGCTGTTGATGCTGCTGCATATAGATATCCAGGAGTGGAGCAGGTGGTTAATTTATTCTTCAAGTTGCTTTTCTTCTTTGCTTTAATGGCTCATCTGACTTGGAAAGTTAGTTTCTTATCTTCTTCTTTTCCTTTTTATTTGTTACAGTATGCAATTAGATCCTTTGCTGAAGCTCTAGATTTAATCCCAATGGCTCTTGCGGAGAACAGTGGCCTCCAACCTATAGAAACGGTGTCCGCGGTAAAATCTCAGCAAATTAAGGTATTAGTTTTTGGCTTTTCACTCTACATTACAGTTATTTTCCTATGAACTTTTTGGCTGTTTGGATGTGCATTTCAAATACAATATTCTGTAGTTTATTTTTATTGATTACTTAATTTTTAACAGAATTTTATTTCTCATGGTGTTTACTTTACAGCGATATTGTTATTCCCTAAATGTGGATTATTATGTCATAATGCCTATCTTCAGCCTTACCCGAGCCTGAGAATAGCTTCATAAATGTTTTGAAAATTTAAAGACATGTTTTGTGCTACTTTTCATATAAAGATACGCTTTCCGGTTTTGTTTCCTTGTAATTTATTTCAAACTCTTAGCCATTTAAAACTGTTAAGACTGTCAATTACTTGTTTATTTCCTTTCTAGTGTACTTCTACTTGACACACTAATGACTCTTATCCACTTGTTTTCTACTTTTAAATGAATATTTAACTTACCTGAATACAGTGATTTATGAGTAATTAATTTTCTGGATTATGTGTTCCACCTTTTCAATGTTTCTCCTCCCAAACGAACAAGGAAATGATCATCGGGAGTTTATCACAGCGAATCTAACCCGCCTAAAGGACATTTATTCTCCATTTTTGCTGTTGAATTTTAGACTCGCGGCTATGTTATTATCTCTTGAACAAATAGCAATGATTTTTTCCTTCTGTCCAGTTTAGTGGTCCGGGATCTGCTGTATGGAAGTAGGATCTGGTAAACAGGCCTCAAGGCAAACCATTGTCACATAAGATTGATCGTAACAGAAGTTCGGGAAGCTTTTTAAATTTTTTTGTTTTTTTTTTGTCCTTACAGTCACCAATGGTCACCATGTAAAGTTGGATGTACTATTTTTCTTAAGCAATTTTGAATTGGTTTTGGTTGATCTGTTTTCCATTCAAAGTTTTGGACAATCAGGGCTTATTTGTTTACTTTTAATTAAAAAAAATTGTTTTAGAAGGTGATTGTTTTGGTTTTACTTATATTATTTTAAGAGGAAATCACGACATTTTACTGTTTTGTCTGTTCAATGAAATTTTATCTGTTTTATTGCATAGTTGGATGAGATTTCAGTGGATACTAGAAAACACACTTACCGGATGGATACTAGCAATCTTAATTTTGAACTTTATGCATTTTGGAGTTACCGTGATTCACATTGGAGTTTGATTTCTGGTGTGGATTGTTTGTAAGAAGACATAAATTGATATTAAGCTTGTGCATAATTTTCATCTTTTTCTGGCAATAAGAAAATACAATATTTGATTTTGATGTTATTTTAGACGATTTATGATATATTAACTCCATTATGTTTTGGCATTAAGAGCTTCAAGATAACGATATTGATAAAAAAATATGTTTTCAACGACTACCCATCACTTTTACCATTTAGTGTGTTGGCTTGAATGGGCTATCATTTAGACCCATTTGGGTTGAGCGGGTCAATCAATTAAGCCCAAGTACGGAATCATCCACTTCTCAAATAGGTAGAGGCATCAATTGGTAATAAGAAATATTTATGTTTATTCAATATCAGGAAAACAGCCAAACTATCACACTGTCTGATTGCCTGCAAGCTCTAACCTCACTCTTGCTCACTCAATTGCTCCATTCCAATGAGTTTTGCTTGGTTCCTTGTGCAATTTGGTTTATCCATCCTAATATGCTATGCCCGCTCTCGCTCGTGCTATTGATCTTTGTTCCGGGGAGCTCCTCTCACTCTTGGTAATGCGATTCATTCCCAACAAGCTCTCTCTTGCGTCAGCCATCATGTATCCACCACTATCCATTATTATCACAGTCGTTTCCTTTGTTTAGCTTTCAAGTTAAAGTGGAGGGAAATCAACTAAAGTTGTGGAAAACATCTTTTATTTAATTCAAAATTACAATTTTAGTTTTTTCTTTTATCTGAAGTTGAGTTTTGATAGTTTTTTGGCCTTCACATTTTATTTTTATTTTCTACTCATTTTTTTGATGATTCATAATGGGGTGCTATTATTCTCTTTTGTCCAATGGGACATGCATGACTTGTGATCTTTTTAACTTTTTATCATAAATGACTTGTTTAAGTTTAGAGTAATTTTTTATCTATATTAAACCTAATATTGAGGCTTCTTTCTAAATTTATGCTAAATATCTTCACCATCATTATTAGTCGTATCCCAATCATTTGGGGTTGGCTTTATTAATTCTTATTGCTCATTTGTTTTTCTCGAGTGTCTTTTGAATTAACTTATTTTGTGGAATCTATTTACATGATTTTTAGTACTTTTACCATTGGTCGTCCAATTTTCTTCTTTTTTTTTTCAATATTAATTTTTTCAGGGTAACTTTTACCTTATTCCGTATTTAGGTACCTGAATGTCAGAGCCCATTCAAGAAATGAAAAAAGATTCTGACATGATAGTATGCTCGATAAAAATGGGTGATATCAACTACGTGGCATTAATTTTTCGTGGTATACTAATGAAAAGGAGGATTTTACTTTTACAACATTTGATTGGGGGCTTTAAAAATGTTAAAGCTTGTAGTTATAATCCTCTGTGCGTGAAAGACGAAATTAAGAAGGCTTTGAAGAGGAAAATTCGAAAGTTCAAATTAGTGAAATACCACTTGATAATACTGATGATCTTAAAGATTTTGCTATGATGATATATGACGATTTTTAAAATGCTCGGCAGTCCGAGCTATCTAAAAGATATGATACATCAAAATCAAATGTCTCTAGTCAAATTTCAATAATTTTCCTGCTTAAGGATCTAAATGCTAAAGTAGGTTTTTTTATTATTCCAAGTTTTGTGAAGTGACAAAATTGTAATATCTTACATCAAAATCAAATGTATGTAGTCAAATTTTAACAATTTCCAGTCTTAACTATCTAAATGCTAAAGAAGATATCTTCTTTACCCCAAATATTGTAAGTAACAAAGGAGTAATATGCATAAAGGGATGTAGCTATTATGTAGAATATGAGAGAATAATTCAAAATATTTTGCTGTTGGATGTGATGTATGGTGTTGATATTCCTTTCATTGTAAATAAAAGAGTTTCCTGGCATTAGCGGGGAGATATTTTGGCAATTTAGTCTTGCCATGAAACCAATTTGCTATTGTGGGGTTTGGGTTACATACTTAAAGAGGAGGTATGACACACACAACAACCATTGCAAAAACATATAGAAGATTTTCATAAATATAGTTCTCTTATGGCTGATGGTTTCAAAATAATTGGTGAACTTCTTGGCAAATTGTCCTAGAGAAACCATATTTATAGAGTTAATGCTAGTGTTTTTTTTCAAACGATGCAGTGGAGTTGAGAAGGGCAACTCCATCGGTCTTTGTGTGCAAGAAAACATTTTTTAATCATACATATTTTTTCAGTAGAACTAATAGTGAAGAAAAAAAAAGTTTTTTAAAAGCATGCATTGGAAAATGAGTAACACTGTAGATGAAAAAAATTAAATTTAATAATGAATTGAGTATGTATATTAGAGGTGGAGGATTTTATGTTATTTTTTCGGTTGTAAGACAAGATTATTTGGGACTAGAGTAAATGATTTCAATAATATTATAACTAACGCTGACTAATATATTGATGTTTCAATAACCATGAAAGTTTTTAAATAATTTCAGCTGATTGTTGTTTAGTGTTTTTGAACATGTAAGTACAAAATAAAACTACTTATTGATTATCTTTATAAAAATTTACAATTTAGTAATTTATTTAATTTTAATTCCAACTTCATAGCAAAAGACAAAAAGATGGATCATGATCGCTTTAAAGATTTAGTCTATGTGAAGTACAGAGCTTTTATTCATATTTACAACTATGGTGACTTTATAGATTTTATCTAGTAATTGGATATTTAATGAAAATTAATATACAAAATATGATGCTGATGAGTGGTTGAAAAGAAAAAAAAATGTATGGCGAGTTATGTGAAAACATTAATTTTATTATTTTTGAGGAAGACTTGACTTGTAGTACTGTTGCAATGGCCACTGATTTTTATGAAATGAACTATAATATTTCAGAGCGATCTACAAAGAAGGAGATGAATCTTTATTTAGGCTTAACATTATTGATTATGAAGATAAAGAGGGTGATGAAGGAGATTATGATGTATGAGATAATGATGATGCTGATAAAGGAAACAATTTGTTTTTTTTTAGTTAAGCACTCACATTTAAGCATTATTTTTATTATCTTCATATTAATTGGGGTTTATATTTCAATTTAATAGCTTTTCATATTTCTCTACATTTTAATTCTTAATTGTTTAACATTTTGCACCATATTTAAGAAGTCATGCGTCATGTCAAGCATTATGCGCTCTCGTTCCAGGCGAACCTTTGCACTGCGGTTCTCCAATCACCAGAAAACATGTGATAAAAAAATTGCCAAATCACACCAATATTGATTGCTTACAACATTGCTTGGCCTTTGATGCTCCTTGTAGCATTCTACTAGTATTATTATTTGGCACTTCTGGTCACTCATTATTGTCTTCTGCCCTAATTATATTTGAACATTTTAATGTGAGATATTTTTTATGCTTCAAATTTTTGCATAGTAATCTTGCATTCTCTAACTAACAGTAAGGGCACACTACTTGTAAACTCAAGCTCAAGATGTTTTATTCGGCTACCTGTATAATCTTCCCTTTTTAGGTTCATAAAATCTATCTTTTATGTGAACAACATACTTCATCTGTTTTGTGTTTGTTGCATGATATTTGTGCTAGCTAAGATGCAAATTTAAATCTTTATTGATGTTAATTTTTCGGCAAGCAACAAATTGGCATTGGTTGTAAGAAATGACTTCCTACTTTCAGATGTCTAATGGATCTTGAAATTTCCTGAAGCAAAAAAGGACTGCAATACCCTTAATAAGGTCGCTTCCTTCTAATTCTCATTAATAGAGAAATCTATCCAAAAACAAAGGCAATCCCAATCCAAATATTATTGTTCTTCTTCTCTACAGGCAAAACCAGGCTAACAAAATAACTTTTGTCTACATCCTTGGATAGCATGTGCATCATTTAAGAGAAGTTCAGAATGACATCTGTTCCCTAGATGGCACTCACGAATTGGCCTTTTCAAAACTTGATGCCATCCGCCCACTCCCTCTTTATATCAGTGCTCTTTTTTTAGAGAGTGCTTCCGCGATAGTTCTTTTTCCATAAGTGCCTCTCCACGGTTGTCATCAGATGATGATGGAATTAATATGAATAGCTTGGCTCATCCATTTTTGCAAGCCAATTTTGTTACAATCAATCTCTAGCTATAGTAAATATACTTTAAACTCAATTTGTGGTTTTGATTAAAAATGTCTTTTTTGTAATTCTCATACTCTCTGATTTTTTGAAAACAACTTTTATTCCTTCTTGATTTGGCACCCTTCCCCCAAAATCAACCCGTATTTCACTATTTGCTAAGTTTTATTAGACGTGCATGCACTGGACTTCAGTCTCCCTTCTCTGGTTGTTTACGGCCTCATTTGGAGAAAGAACAATCAATTAGCATTGCAATCATATCATAGGTGTTGGAGGTTGCGATGATTGGTTGTTGAAGGAAAACATGGAGGCACGTGGTTGGGTTTTTTGCAGCTGATTCTCTCTTAAATTCAGAATTCTGAGTAGCTGCAACTCGAAAAAAAAAGCAGAGGATGAAAAACACTTACCTATTTTTATCTGATTCTCAAGTTAATCCATGAAATGGATTCCTGGACGTTTATAGAACTACGATAGTGTTAACTATGCTCAAATCAAATCCTTATCTAAGATGTGTGTGTTAATGAGTCAGCAAGTTATCCACATAATCTAATCACTGATGTTAAACTTTAGGAATGAGTTGTTGAACTATCTTCAAATATTCAAGGAAATAAAAAGTTAGCTTATTCAGGAAAAAAAATTTCTTTAAATTTATGGATTAACTTTTATTTTAGAATTAGATAATTTTTGCATAAGCGTATGCAGAAGTTGCAAATAATACTCATTTCAAACATTTAATTTTTATGACCGCAAACCAGGGACTTGTTTGTGGCAATTTATTCTCAAAATATTCATGTTGTTAGAATTGGAGGCTTCAAGACCTGTTCTCGAGTTAAGAGTTATGTTGTTGTCCATAGTTCCATGGGCTGATTAGTTCATTATGGAGTGAAAGAGGTCATAAGATCATATAAATAAACTTGTTTGAACATTGGATATCTTATTCATTTATGTTCTTGAGCATGCTTGTTTGTTTTCTTAATAATTAGTTTGCTAAGAACACAATACTGTGATATGACATAATTGAAAAAAGTACACATTTTTATATTTTATAAATTATTAATATAACATATAGTTTTTTTTATTATTCTTTACTAGCGACATCATGCCAAAACTATGTATGTAAGAATAAAATTTAATTTTATAAATTGAACTTTTATTATGAAGTTTCATGCTTGCAAAAATTAATTTTCAAAATTAGGCTTTTTGTTTTTCAAAACAATTCTCTAACTTATCTACTAAAACTTAAAATATTCTACAATTACACTCTCAATTAATTAAGTTAATGCCTAACTTTTAGAACTACAATAAGTATAGATTAATAACTATTCACTCATTAAAGAGTAAAAAAAAATAGTTATAAAAATAGGGCAGTTTTGACTCGGCTTTGACATATACAAGTTTCAGCACAAGCATCGCAAAGGTCACGTGTATTTGGTTCGGCTTTAATGAACAAGTTTGACTCTAGCTCAAGTTGTGGCATAGAAGTTTATGGCATACATTATAGCGGGTGCCGGTTCGGCTTTGTTGAACATAAGGAAACTCCAACACTTCGCTTCAACAAATGCAAGATGGATCATAGATGCTCGTCTTTGATAAAAAAAGGGTAACCACTGATGGTCAACTTTGACGAATATTGGATGAACATTCGATGCTCAATTTTGACGAATGTTGGACCTTCAACATGACGAGAGAGGAGGCTACTTCTACTTTGTGGCATAATGAGGGCTATACGTATATTTAAAATTTTCTACTTTTTGTGTCCTTTTTTTTCAACATTTGTTGAGCCCATGTCTGATGGCGTGTCTAGGCGTGTCCCAGACTGAAAAAAATTCAGGCTCATTTTGTAGTGTCAGAAAAGTGTCTGGGATTGTAGGAGCCGTGCCTATGTCCGATAAGTGTACGACATAGGTATGATACTTTTTTAAAAGTGTCAGAGGTACATATGTTTAATGATGGCTTAATTTTCTATGTGATGACTAGGGTTGTGCAAACGGTTGATTTGGTCGGATCGTTTGAATATTTTATTAAACTAAGTTAAATAACAAATAAAATCCAATCAACCAAATAATTTATATAACTTATCTAAACGAAATCAAAATTTAATTCTATTTATTTGGTTCGATTTATGCATTCATATTAATTGGTTGATGGATTCGTCAAATCAATTGGTTGATGGATATAGTTAATTGTTATATAATTTTGTTTTTCGATTTAATCAAATTTTTTACTAAAAATAACCAATAACAAAAACCCAAATACCCTTAAATTGGAACAAAACTCAAGCCATGCTTTCATCAACCGAGCCAAATCAACCAAATATGTTCGGTTCAGTTCAGTTCAACACACCCTTATTGATTAATTATTCCATTTTCTTGTTTTAATTTTTTCTTTAAATTGTTGTGCTTAAAAATATTGCATATTATTAAACGTATATAAATAACCAAGATAAGTGATTTAATGTTTAGTAATGAGGTTATATGTTTATATTGTTATTAGATAGGTTTGATTTAAAGCTTGATTTCTCCTTGAACTTGGTAAAGAAACTAATGACAAGCTGGAACAAGGTTTTAAAAGTTGATTTATGTTCAATCTTAACTCAAAAATGCTAATAAATGAAATATACTAGTTGGCTTGATTTGGTTCATTTATAACCCTACTCTTTAGGTGCCCCTTGCCCTGCTAAAGGATAATTTTCCTTCTTCGATCATCACAATTTACTTTCTTCTTCTACATCTTTCTATTACTTATCAAAGATGCTATTGGTTGGTCGAAGTAAGAAGTACCATACAATGATAGTAGCACTAAAGATATTAATGCAAAAACATTGCAAGTCTAATTAAATTTGATGCAGCAAGTTCCCTCTCTTATTTCATCATTTTTAAGTAATCTAAGATAAAAATTTATAAATTTTCAATACTTAAGTTTTCCCCAGAATTATTATTTTGATGAATTGATTTCTCTCCAGCCTTATCCTCAGTCTATCAATATCTTCCAAATCTGTTTCACCTTTGATCTCAACTATATTCTTTTCTCATAATCAATGAGAATATTAATTCAATTTTGAAACTTAAGAATTGTTATTATAATGAATTATTTTCTCTTATTGCATCCTCAGTTGTGTCAATATTCACCCACTCGTTCTCCTCATCTTCAACTTCAACCATATTTCTCTACCCCAATCAATAAAAATCAACACAAATATTAATTCAATTTTAAAACAATTGCTATGTTAGTTACAATATCGATTACCTACATTTTAAGAGAATCATTTTTGATAAATTCTTGTTGGCTCGTGTTGGACTTTTCCTACCTCCATTAAAAAAGGAATATTTATGCTGACCATCTTCTTTCAAATTTGATGGTTTAAGATCATTATCATCCTCAACAAATCCCCTGTTATCTGACGACACATCATTACAAACTAGCAAATCTTCATCATTCCTTAAGGTTTTTGTTCAAATGTTGGTTTACATTATTATGCACAACAAGAAATTAAAAGATGAAAATTTAATTCAAGCTTCCGGAACTGTGTTCACCAGGGCTGGTTCTCAATGATTTTTTCTATTTTCAAGAATAAAAGGAATCTATCGCCCTGAACTTTTCAACGAGTACCTTACAACGCTGCTTATGAGAATTGCAAATTTTTTTTAATTTATTTGTTTGCTTTCTCCAACAGCATATGTCCAAACCATAAGCTTATTAATGGTGAGATTTACAGGAGAATACTCCTTTCTGTGGCATCGACTGCAATGATGTTGGTACGAACAACATGCAAGAACAAAACGTCTTTGAGACACTGATTGGGAAACAGCAGCAGATCTTACTTGCAACGCAGGTTGTCAAGATGATTCTCAAGATTGATGATGTGATTTCTCCTTCCGAGTACTAACCAAACCAAAAATTTTCCTGCGTTTCTTCCCGTTTCATGGCTTTCCTTATGTTGCTGTAGTCTTATTTCTGTGCGGCCTGCAAGAATTGTCTTATTGTTACATTTATTTTACATTGTTTTGGAGAATGTGATGCTCATATCAAACTAAGCAAGAATTTCTTTTTATTAAAATAATTTTAATTTTAGTTGAAATGTTTTTTTTTCCCTCAATTTTATTCGTGGCCTTGATTTTGCTCATTGCAAAAGTTTTTGAATTTTCTTCAGAATCTGCTCCTGATATGCTTTGCTTGCTTCCTATACTAGAATTAATTTTGTGGCATTTCGATGCATATTACGTTTTTCTATTTATTTACATACCAAACATGGAAAGTCATATTTTAATGCATAACACTCATAATTTGAATATTTTATAAAGAAATATAAATGCAACCAACTTTTCAAGAGAAATACATTTTTTTGATGCATAACTTTATGAATTATGACACCCAAGTGTTGGAAGTTTTATCGCTATTAATAACTTTCTATGATGTAATTTTGAATTATTTGGAGCTAAGAAAATTCTTGCTACTCGTTTGTACTGTTTTCTTTTACCTTACTCGTGTAAGGCTTGTGAACATTCTAAAATGAAATTTAAAGGTTTATATGCCTTAGATATTCTATGGCTAAATTTTATTATCTAAAACTTTGGTGAGATTTTATGTTGAGGGTATGTTGCCGGGCTTGTGTATAAGATACCTTCTCATAGGTTTTAATTTTCTTGATTTTTAACGATTATCTAAAATGGAATTTGAGGTCTTATGCCAATATTAGGCCGTTGCTTGAGGTGACGTCTCAAACCTAATTTTTGTTATTCGGATTTCTCTGATCGTGCCTGGAAATGACCGCAGTAGTTTTTATAAAATGCTTTAAACAATCTAATGCTTGGCTGCTCCTGAAATAAAATTTAGTGTTCTGTAGAGTATTAAGAATTTTGAAGGATATTTCAACGGGATGATATTAAAATTTGTAACGGTTGGTTGACTTATTTAGCGACAATGCGACGGGTTGGTAAGCTTACGTAAAATTTTCTGGAAAATCAAGGGCATGATTAATCTATTATGTTGGAAATCGTGCTAAAGTGATGATAAAAATGAAATTATTTGTCATAAATGTGTTTGCATGAATCTCGAGTAGATTCAATTGATAAAAGCACAAAGAAGCGTGACTAACGAAGGCTTACCGATGAAAAATTAGCTGGCCTACTAAAGGAGTACATCCCCCCCTCCTAAGGTACTGTGCCGAAAACTTGTACGTGTAATATATTTAAAATATCCTATAAAGTCCCCATTAAAGCAGGAATAGACATGTAATTTCATATATTATATTGCCCTCCATAAATAAGCTAATATTTTCAAGAGAGAGGGCTTATCAACAATTCATATTACTATTTATTGTAGTGCACTTCCCTCTCTGTCTGTCTCTCTCTCTTAACATTGAGCACTGCGTCATCCTCACCGTTGTTGAAAGCCCACATTGGTTAGTTGTGATTTCTACACAAGTGCCACGTTGTCTCGCGGTCCACTTCCCTTGTTCCACATGAGGCATTGTTCGACCCCATCATAGTCGTCTATTTCTGTTAACGTCATTTTTGGTTGAGGTCTAGCTTTGTCCTCTTTAGTAGCCTAGGGTCTAGCCATAGGATTTTCCTGTTGACTATTCCTAGAAAACTAGAAAAGGAACAACACCATTAGAAATTCTAAACTTTTTTTTGCTTAACTTGAAGTTCTACATATTGGTCCTAACCTCTAGCACTTAGTAGGAGGGGTCAGTATGGGGGAACTCAAGGGGAGTCCCCCATAGGATGGTCAGACCTTAGGACTAACCCTGGGTGGTATGGTTTTGGTTGAGATGACTTGCACACACTAAACTTTCTTACATACCCAAAACCCTTAGACCCCTTGACTTGGTCTCATGATTTCTTTTGGAAAGCTCATATGAATGAACCTATACCCCCAGTCTTTGGCTAAGAGGGTTATAATCAACATATTGAGGATCAAAAATGAGTCATCACATGGTTCCTATTGGTTTGGCATGGCTTCATGGCTTGCGCATTCTAGCCCAAAATCAACAAATTACCAAAATACTCCTACAACCTTAGTTTTTGCCAAAAATCTCAAAATTATCCAAAATACCCAAATTTGCCCAAAAATCATCTCAAACTATTCACCACTACCTAAATTGGCCAAAATTCACCAAAATCACCAAATTCCCAAAATATCCCCAAAATTGCCAAAAATAACCAAAATGCCCCTCATGACTCAAAAATTTCAAAAATTCAAAAAATTCCAAAAAAAATTACAACATTATCCTAAATATTTCCAATTTCATTTTTTAACCATCACAAATTTGTCCTTAAGGGTCCAATTTCCCCAAAGTAGTCGCAATCTTAGCCTAATTAACCCAATCTTGCCAAATTTCAATTCCAAGCCAAAATTTAGTACCCTGAATCCCAGTCTAAACAAAATTCAAGTCCAATTTTACCTAATTGCAAGCCCAATCTTACCTAAATCAAAAGCTTCAATTTTTACCATATGACTAAATCCACTAAATTGGCCTTCAAATTCAATTCAAATTACTTGAAATCACTTCCAAACTCTTCATGATACACTCCTTCAAATTCAACATTCAATTGATCCAAAATTTAGCCCAAATTCACCCCTAATTTTAAAAGCCCAAGCCCACCATGTCTAATTCCAAAAGCCCAAATTCAATTAAAAGCCCATATGACAACTTCCCCTCATCATCCATTCAATCAAAATCATTCCCTAAGTTTTAAATCTATGATCAAATCATTCCAAATCAAGCCTCATGACAAACTCCACAAAAATAACCCATAATTCCAAAATCCTTTCTCATGCATGAAAGGCAAGCCAAAGGGAAGCTATAAAGCCATTCCCAAGCCATAGGTGAGGCTTGCCACATCACCAAGCTATTAATGGCAAGAGGACAAGTCACTTTTAAGCCACTTTTAAGACACACTTAAACCCATGCTTAGCCAAAATTCCTTAGATGGTGACTCCTCACTAATTAAGCTGAACCACCTGATTCTCCTCAGCACCCAAACCTTCCTTGGTTGGTGAACCTAGCCCCAAACCATGTCTTCACCCAAATTGACCCAAAATGGACCTTCCGCCATTCCTCTTTAATTTAACACCTTTTCACTTGGCCAACCCCAATTGATTGCACCAAACCCAAGCTCTGATCCCCCTAACAAAATGGTGACCTGACCATGGCCGGCTAGCCACCTTGGCTTCCGGAAAACACCATGGCCAAGGGAGCCCATATGGTCAAAACTCAAAATTAAACCCATCTAAGTTGTCTCATTCCAATTGTACACTTACACTCTTCTCACTCCACCCAAGAAAGCCTTTCCACTCACCAATTGCTCCTAAGGGCCACGATGACCTCCTCTATTTAAAATCACCCTCCACGACCAAGAGGGGAGAGCTTGAAATCCCATGGGGAGACTTTGCCAAATTGCTTCTAGAGCTTCTCCAAGACCTCTTGAGTTCAATGCAACCATTCTCTAGCACTCTTCCCCACTGATCAGAGTCAATTTCTCAACCCTAATTTGAGCCCGAAGTAAGAAACCTCTCAAAACTCCACCAAAACGAAATTAATTGCACCCACACCATTCCCTGTGTGAGAGAAGAACATTCCCCATAAAAAGCCCCATCACCAGACCAGCCTAGGGTGGGCTTTGATCAACACCCAAAATTGGTTCAGTGTGGTCAGAGGACCCTAGAAAAAATATAAACTTAGTTTACCTCATTAAAAATACTCCTAATTGTTGCAAACCCTAAAAAATGAAATAAAATTAATTTGGAGTAATTATAAATGTGAATGACATAAAAATTATTCTCCACTATAATTTAAACTCGGAGGAGCTCCCCATAAAAAATTCAACTCAATTGGAGTTAATTTGATCATTCAAATGAATTAATTAAGTGAAATTGCATTTTAGACATTAAAATAATTATAATAATTAAAATGCTATTTGAAAATGACCAAAATTAGTTTTGGGAGCTCCTTATGATTAGAGGAACCTAAGAAAAATAAAATTAGAATTAAAATAAATGCTTTATTTTTGAGCTATTTTTTGGGGCATTTAAATAATTAAAAATTAATTAAAAATCATAAAAAATTGCTAAATTGTAAAAACACACTAAAATGTCACCTTTGGCATTCTAATCACTTGGAACAAATTAAAATAATTTTCCTAATTTTCTAATCAAGATATTAATGTTAAAGGCTTAAAAATGAATTTTCTTAAATTTTTCACTAAGATAATTTCAATAATTAAAATATGAATAAAAAAAATATAAAATTTGTTTCTTTGGGTTTTATAGACTCAGAAAAATTTAATAAAAATATAAAACTTCGTTTTCTACTTAAATATTATTTTAATATTTAATTAATACTCATAACAAACAAATAAATCTAATAATTAAATTAAATCTCTTAAAATCATGAAAATTGGTACAAATGGTCCTCTAACCTAGGTAAACTTCCAATAATTTTATTAAGGACATAAGTTTTGTTTTGATTGAGTTATTAAATTTTCATTGAAAATCCCTTTTTTGCATTAAAAATAATTATAAAATTAAATAAATTCAGAAAAAAATCACATTTTCTTCTATGATGTTCTAATTAACCCATGAGTGGGGTAAAATAAAATTTCGAAGACATTTGAGTCTAATTTAATGAATTATAGGGTATTAAGGCCTTAAGGGCAAACAAGTAATTTTGAAATTTAAGGCTTAATTAATATTTACGCCTAACCAAAAGGGCTAAATGGGCAATAAATAAGATTTATTGATATGTTTTGATGATTGTAATATGAAAGGGATGAATGGTAGTAACCAACCTCGTTTTGGTCTTGTAGAGGATACATTTGTAATTTTCTTAAAATGGATGAAATTTGGAAGAACATTTAAATAAAAAAAGATATTAAGGTGAGGGGTTTGATTCTTGGAAGATCATAACTCAGCTGATTTTAAGCCCCAATTGTTGGTTTTGAAATGATTTATAATTCATGATAATGATAAAAGTTTTAAACATTTAAATCTTTTTCTAAAATTACAAACCTACCAATTATTTTTTTTAAGGACTTAGTAGTGAACTAGGCTTAATCAAAATTTTGTTTAATGAGATATAGAAAATAATATATAACTAATTTAAAACTTTTTAAAACACTACAAGCCCATCTTTAAAATTAAAGTGCTAGATTTCTTAATTAGACCAAATTGCCCCTAAGGGCCTTTAACTATATAATTTATAAATAAAACATAAAGTGATAATTGCCCCATATTTAGGGTTGGCTAAAACATGAGTTCATTGAGCATAAGGGTACGATAGGGATGAGTTATTAAGCAACATAATGAGTTTGAACAAACTCGGGACTTTTTAAGGGATTGTGAGATGCCTGAGACCTGGTCCCTGGACCTTTCTCATACTCTTTTGGATATCTTGAAGTATGAATAAACTCATTAT
>NEWO01000109.1:25495-35835 GCA_003013225.1 Phalaenopsis aphrodite | reverse complement strand
TGAACTTTCAAGTAGAGAAACGAGAAGAATCGACATGTACACTTTTTTAAGTTATTGCATTGCAATTTACTTTAACTTGTTGTGTCCTACTAGTGAACTTGCATGTTAAACAACGATGTCACCCTGCATGTCAAAACTGAAACCGAAAAAAAAATTTTAAAAATCAAACAAGATAAAATTCACCGTCACAAAATTCAAAATATAAGATAACTCAAAATTTAATCACAAATAAAACAACAATTTCAACTAAATTAAAACATCTTTATCGGATGATCGAGAATCCCTTGGAGGAGGTAACCTACAGTTGCTAACGAGATTTTCCACGATCTAAATGAAAGTATGAAACTCATTGAGTTGAGTTTATTAAATTAATTTGGACTAAGTGAATCCAAAAGAAAATAGTAGTACCGAAACGATGAAATCGTAAGATTCTAACCAATCTCACTCTAATCAAATTTAATATGCCCTATATTATTTAAGTAACCATGACCCTTGGGAACATTTGATTTGACATTTGATTAAACTTGCCACGATGAGGAACTTGGAACTAGCATTATGGGTAGTACGACCATCTTTAATAGCAAAACATATCTACACCAATTAAACAATTCCTTAGAATTAAGCAATAAATCCATAGGACTTTGTGGTTGTTTGCTTATGCAGTATAAATCTTCAATTTATCTTTAGGCCTTTATATGACTGTTATACAATATAAGCCCTAACTCCCTTTAGGATTTCGAGGCTGTTGTTCATCACGACCTAAATGCTCACATCTTCCAAACTATTTGTGTAATCAATTTGCACAAATGTAAGCCCTAATTAATAAAATTTGCAGGATGAAACATGAAATACTTTCTCTCTAAAACTCAAGCCAAACAATAGGATAGTTTTGGGAAGTCACCGAGGTTCTCCTCAAGATATGTGATATCCCCTAGTCTCTCTTTGTTTGGATTTCATAAAATGTTCCAAGTTTGAGCCATTCCCCTTTCACACCTCTTTATCCGATTTTCTTGAAAAGTCTTATTCCTTTGAACTCATTGAAGATATTGATTTTTATCGAGAGTTTTCTTAGGTGACTTTGGTTATCTAGGATGTAATTAACTATATGAGTTTGCCCTTATAGGAAGCATTTTCAAACCCAGCTTAATATAAACTATTTAATCCTTCTTATTAAATAAGGAAACTTGTCAGCTTGTAATAAAAATGCTTTCACAGACTTAACGGGTGTCATACAATCTTTAGTTTATTCAATCGAGAATTATCAATAAGTAGTGTGTTTATCCTTTGGGATGAATACATTATTTGCGATATTAGGCTCGTTTTTTTAAACTACTGGGGGTATGAGATCGTTTCGGTCTTATATTTTCAAAAATCTAAAATACTATTTTTTTCTAAATTGTATTTTAAATTAAATTAAAACAGGTGTTGGAATATCCATCCTGACAACCAACGACTCCATAAACCCCCAACCTTTTTAGTGTCAATAATTTCTAATACACACAAATGGACGACATTCGTTCATCGTCCCTATAAGATCATGAACCAAGAACCATCTGTGATAAATACCTATGATCTCACTCGATTTTTAACCACATCACTTGGGGTTTGTTCCTATAGCTTCATTTAAGCTAGATGAATATATCAATACTGTTCTTTGAGCATGGTGTGTTCATTTCTTTTGCAAATGACCAAACTCATGGCTAATTTTAGGAATTTTGATCCATACTTTGTCTCAAATAGTGTGCCCTCAATTGGGCTTAACAAAGAGCTTCTATTGGATGTCACAAACCTCATGCTTGCTTTAATTTGAACTAAAATTTGCCATATCTATTAGCTAGACTAAATAGTGGCTTGGATTTGTGTTGGGATGGTTTGGAGAGCTTGAGAAGCCCTAATTTTGATTGGAGAGATCATATTGAGGCTCAGAGAAGCTTTTGAGAGTTTTAAAGTTGAGTTTTGAAAGGGTTCATGCCAAGGCCAAAAGTTGTCCTGAATTAGCGCCGAGAAATTAAGGTTTTTTAGTGATGTTGGTGGTTTGAGGACATGGGGGATCAACTATCTATATCAAGAGGGACATTTTCTCTATTAAGAGGATAGATAGAGAGTTTAGTGATGTCGAAAGGCTTTTGGGTTCCTTCCTTAAGTAGCTAGGAGAAGCCAAACCAGGCCTTGGGGAGCCAAGACCATACCAAAGCTGGTCTTATCCACCCACAAAAAAACTTCCCAATCACAATGAGCCCTCCCCTATGCTTCCCTCTTCATTATTAGCACCACCATGACCAAGGTATGAAGAATTGCAAAAGCTCTTCCCACTGCCAAAAATCTCTGAAAATTCCTTGGAGATCCTCTGTGGAGTCGCCAAAGTGTCTCCATGCCATGCAAAGCTGCCCTACCTCCCCAATGACTATAAAAAGAGGGAACTTGAAGACCTTAAGTGCAAACCAAGCTACCCATCCAACCTCCAAAATGACTTGCTCTTAATAGTAAAAATGATCCTCTTGACGTAGGCAGTTGTTCCCCACTCTTGTCAGGCCACCCTCACCACTTGCAAACCCTAATTTCTCTACCCAAATCCAAGACATTTTCTTCACTGATATAATCTCCATCAAAACTCAAATTCAACCCTCCCAAAGCTTCCCTAAGTCTAAAGAAAATCTTCCTATTAAACATTGAAGCTTCTCAAGCCCTCCAACCTATCCTAACTCCAATACAAGCCACCTTTTGTTCTAGTTCATAGCTAGGGCTACTATTAGCTCAAATTGAGATAAGGAGGAGCTTCATGGTGTTAAGGAAATTGTCTTTGTCAAGCCTAATGGAAGCCACACCTCTTGGTACAAGGTATGGATCAAAATCCCTAAATGTTGCCTTAGGTTAGGTATTTTATGAAAGAAATGAGCAATTCATGTTCACCTAGCCATCTAGATAGCTTCGTCTCGATTAGATGAAAATGTAGGAACAAGCCCAGAGTGGTTTGGTTAAGAATCAAGAAATATCTTAAGGTAAAACATAGAAAAATCTTGGTTCTTCCATGGTGATGATGAACCGATGTTGTCCATTTTCATATATTGGAAACCATCAACACAGATCAAGTTGAACCACCAAAATGTGGAGGAGGGCGACATTGAACCATGGGCCACTTCAGCTCTCATTTGGAAAGCACATCCAATCGAAGGAAGATGTGTGGGCTTTCGACGCTGCTGAGGTTGACATGGCTGCCACATGGTTAAGTAAATAATTCTGGTTTTCAAAATTATTTAAATTCAAAAAATTAAGGGAAACTTAAAAAATTCATAACTTGTTGTAGAGAAATCACAAAAACAAAATAAAAATACCAGTTTACTCAATGAATATAGGGAAAAATAATGAAACTAAAATTGAAAATAACTAAATTATATTTAATTTTTAATTAATTAAATACATAAGAGAATATTTTAAATATTATGAATTGAATGTAACCCATAAACATAAAAAATATTTTTGGGATTTTCCCTCCATCCTTCAGAACATTTTCTGATTTTTTTGAAGTCAGGGGACTTGCTTAACATAAAAATGACAAATTTTCAACAAAATTTATACATATTTTGGAAAATATTTATAAAAAATTAGATAATTAAAAATTAAATTGGAAATTAACAAGAAAATTTAGGGCAAAAACCCTAAAGTGATAATTTCCACCCTTAAAAATCCTAAGATGAAAATTAGGAGGCTAGGAGGAAAATTGTAAAAAAAAAAATAAATTTTGGCCCAAATTGTTCCCCAAATAAATTAAAAATCATTAATTCAAGCTTAGGAGCTTAACCTAGCAGTGTCTTAGGGGTTTTATAACATGGTTATCCCCTTAACCATAAAATACCCCTAATAACTTAGGGTTAGCTCAATTGGAGTTTGGGTTTAGGTTAAGTCTAATCTAATCTTGACCTAAGTGAACCCACAGTTGGCCCGATTGAATTGAGGTCAAGTCTGAGTCCTAGACAGATTTGGCTTAGCTCATGCCCAATCTAAATCCCAAATCTTTGGTCTAATCCAACCCTTTTAGATGCCCTACAATTTAGGTCTAAACACCATTAAACCTAACCCTGAACCTTAGTTCTAAACCACATTAAACCTAACCCTAAACATTTGGTCTAAACCACATTAGAACTAACCCTATACTTTAGGTCTAACCTACATTAGACCTAACCTAAACCCTAGGTCAAACCCAAATCAGATTTATCTATAACTGATAATTTCAGTAAGTCTAACTTAGATTAGATTTAGTTCAAAATTCAAGCTCTACTAGGTTTAACCCAATTTAGACATAGTTTTAACTTTTCTACGTTTAATCTAAATTGGACCTAAACCAACCGTTTAGGGTTTAACCCACATTATACTGAAACATCAACAAACCCCTTTTGGTTTAATTCACATTAGAACAAAACATCAACCAACCCCTTTGGGTCCAACCCACATTTGACCCAAATATCAACCAATCCTTTTGTGTCTAACCCACATTATGCCCAAAAACCAACCTCCTCTTTTGGGTATAACCCACATTAGACCTAACCCTAGGTCTAACCTAACTCAAACTTAGTTCATGTCTTTTAGGTCTAACTCAAGTTAGGTCTAACTTTAGCCTTTAGGTCTAATTTAACTTAGGCCCAATTTCAACTTAAATTCCTTTAGTTCTAGCCTGCACTATATTTAGCCTAAGTTTAACCCAATTAAGGCTTAGTTCAACTTTGGTCTAAATCAGCCTAATCCCAAAACACAACACAAATCTCCTTAGGTTTAACTCAACTTAGAACTAAATTTACCTTGGGTCATTCTTGAGTCTAACCTACACTAGATCTAGGCATGGACCATCTTAATTCTAGCCTAAATTGGACTTAGCTTGACTTGGACTTTCTCTAAGTCTAGCCCAACCTAAACCTAAACTGAACTTAGTTTAACTTTAGTTCAATTGGGTTTAACTTATATCCAATTCAATCGAATTAATGAGCAAACCCATCCTAACTCGGGTCAACCTAATTCAACTGAATCACATGTCAACCAAATTCAAGTGAATCATTGGGTCAATTCGACCCAACTCAGGTCAACTGGCCTAACTCAGTTCAACCAATTTAACTAAACTTCTGAGGCAACCCGACCTAACTCAGGTTAACCTAATTCAACCGTATCACCAGGTCAACCCAACCTAAATTGGGTTAATCCAATTTAACTAATCTTTCAGGTCAACCAACCTAAATCAGGTTAACCCATTTCAACTCAACTAGCTGGTTCAACTGACCTAACTCAAGTTAAACCAAGTCAACTTTTCCCTGAGTCAATCAAACATAACTCCAGTTGACCTGATTTTAGACTCAACTTCAAGCTTAGCTTAAGTGTTAAACAAAGTTTAATCAAAAGTTGATTTATGCCTGACCCAAGTTAGGCTTAAAATGAAAACTCAAGTCTAAATTAAATTAAAATTCATCCAAGATTAATTTATTTAAACTTGATTTAATAAAGGGGTTTAACTCGAATCAGCCCAACTCAATGTAGTTTTGCCTCGAGTTAACACGACTTGATTTAACTTAGCTCGCCTTGAGCCAATATAAACCAACTAAGACTTGTTTGAATCCAATCAATTTAAGCTAACCTGGGTCAAAATTATCAAACTTTGGTTGACTCAAACAAGTTTGAAAATAATATGAGGGAAAAACAACCTAACTCAGGTTAACTCGGATTACCTAGAGACTCATCTTAGATTAGTTCAATCTAACTTGAACTAATTCATAATCAACTTAGACCTAGGTGATTGGAGGTTAAGGAGTGTTTGACTTCCTGTTTGAGAACAAAATCACACTTAGCCTCAATTGAGGACAATTTTGGCCAAAGTACATAAAATTCACCTTAAAATCCACTAAAACTTAAACTTGAACCACAAAATGTAACCAAGTTTGAGAAGGTATTTAGGAGGAGGCAATGACTACTAATAAAATACATTCCAATCACTTGCGACTAATCAAGCTGAAAACTCTAATAACCCTAGGACAATAGAGCCATAGGATCTTGGTCGGGTCATCCCGAAAAAAAAACAAAAAAAAATAATCGGCTAAGAAGTCTTAAGAAACCTAAAAATTTTAAACTCCTAAAATTCAAAAAATGACATTAAAACTTAAATGAAACCCTAATAAATAAAGATCATCAAATGCAACTTGAACCATGATACCCGAGCCTACAAGGATCTCTTGAACGATGCAACTTATGGTTCCTAACATGAATCTTCCGGTCAGAGTAGGTTTAACCACCTCTCAGACTAAGTAGATCAGGGAACCTGACAACCTCGGGAAGGACAGAAAGCCATGGGCATCTTAACGAGGTTGTCCTAAATAAAAACAATAACTAACCAATTAAATGAAAACATATTTTATGCTAACTCTTTTTGCAGGGCTACTGAAGATAAAAGGTTAACGTTATCCTATATTTACTTTGTTGTTTTGCAGGGATAGACAATCAAAACCTACAATGAAGGACTAACACCAACTAATTAACAACAACACAAATCTCTATGATAGTTTAGAATCTTTAGGAGTCCACTAAGGATAAGAATTTAAATATCCTTTCCTTAATAAAGATATTTCAACTTTTTGAGGAAGAGTAAAAACCTTAATCGAAGGTTTTCTTAAACATTGCTTAAGATGTAATTAACTATAGGGGCTTACTTTTATAGGAAGAAGTGAACCCCATAACAGGTAGCACAACCTAAAATCTATGGTTGTGGAATTTATTTCAGTGAGGTCTTCTTTCTATGGTTGTGGAATTTATTTCAGTGAGGTCTTCTTTGCAGGTGTACCCTCAAAGCATTTTGAACCTCGGTCAAACACTTTGGAGCTCTCCACACAAACTTTACCTCATGAAAGCTTTGTACCCACGTTCTTCTTGTGTTTGTCCCTATTACTAATTGCCCTACTCCTTCATTTCCCCTCCAGTTTCTCACTTCTCAAGATCATCTAGGCAATTTGAGAGAGAGAGAGAGAGAGTTACTCCGAGAAAGGGGAAATATAACATAATACAAACTGGAGACTCCACGACAACAACATGACTAAAATTAGAATGGCAGAGAGTGCACAGTTGATAGGATGAGACCTGAGCACTGACGACCATCAACCCACTCTTCTTCTGATACTCAGGAAAGTCATCAGCTCTAACCAGGGAGGTGAACACACCCTCTTTGAGCCATAAGGGGCACTCACGTGTGCAACATATTTCACCAAAATAGTCATGAAGATGATCACTCGCCTTGTGCTTTAAGTTTTTTGCGGATATGTGTGTTCTCTTCAGGGGCCAGGACCATTATTTCTTTCAATTGAATTAGCCGTTAACGTGCCGCTAAGTTTAAACATTTGATGGTCCTGGCCCCTGAATTCTCACTGCTCAAATTTATCATATCTCACGTTCAGTTTTACTTCTATGATATTATATGTTTGGATAACCTTCCATGATTAGGACCTTGGTCGAACTAGTCACAATTGAATAGTAATATACTCCCACCAATAAAGCCTAGATAAGATAGTTCAAAAACTTCTTCAAGAATCCCATAGTAATCTATCACATCATTTGATTTATTATTTTCATTAACATAAATGCGAGGATTAAGTTTTTTTTTCTTGCTAACCAGCACCCCGTATGAAAGTTGTAGACTTCATAAATTTGCCAAAGTTTCATGATGTCCCCAAGCAAGATCTATCAAGACCTTATGCTTTACTTCATTGTTTCGATCATGAATCTTGTAATTCAGAAAAACACGTGCCATTGAAGGTCCCTAATAAAAATTATCTTAGATGTTTTATAGTTTTGATGAACTCTAACTTAGATGTGTTGTGAAGCATCGGGGGAAATTATTCTCCATCTCCTAGCTTGTGATATCATCTTCAACTGAGTTCAACATATATAATAATAAACTATTACCATAATAACAAAATTATTTATTAGCTCATTATAATATTTTCAACCTGAAGAATTAACAATTAATAGAATTTAGCATGTTACTCAATAAAGGGTTGAACTTCGTTGCAATTTAGATGAACATAAAGTGTCACTGCATGAAGTTTTTGATCACTAAGATAACATGATGTGCACCTCCTTGATGTTTCAACAAAATCCTAATAAATAGAAAGTGTCAAGGGAGGCAACACACCCAATGAAGTGAATTCTGCTTGCACAAAATAATAGGCACAAAAAGTGGTGTTCTCTTGCAGTAAAGATGCCCCACATACGAATCCTTCTAGTCATGCTTTATTCTTGACAGTTCACTTCAGTTTATTCAAAAATTTGTAAATAACTATTAATTAGCAAAATTTCACAAAGTTAATAACAAAGCAGTACCTATAAATTTTACTAAAAAATTATTACTATGCACCTCTCAAATAGATACAACCATTGATACTGACTGTTCCTCCAAGTAAGGCCTTGTGTGGTAGATGCACTGAAAGATGCTCCTTGGAGTCAAAAACACTATGTGGGAATATTTTTTCAATTAGTACCTATAAATTTTATTAAAAAATTGTTACTATGCACCTCTTAAATAGATACATCCATTGATACTGACCAATCCTCCAAGTAAGGACTTGTGTGGTAGATGCACTGGAAGATGCTCCTTGGAGTAAAAAACACTATGTGGGAATATTTTTTCAAGCTTGCAGAATATTATTAGAACATTTATTCAAAACTGACGTATACTAACGACATTCAAACAAGCTGCACATATCTTCTTGTAGAACATACTGATTTCAATCAATGAATTTAATATTGCTTGATAAGTAGATAAATGTAGTTGACATCAAATTTTAGAGAAAAATATGATAACTGTGGCTTTTCATTCCAAACATCTTTCTTGTCTCCACATCAATACAACTCAAACTTAAAGCATATCTGCTCTGAAATTTCAATGCTTGAAGCCACTCATAAATTGATCTACATTATGATAAAGTAAGAGAATATTTTGCTTTAGACTTCAAAATCTTGCCAGCAACAATTTCCTAAATCTCTAGCTGCCGCCTTCTGTGAATCTCCCTTAAATCTAGTATGAAATTCAAGTTATCTTTAGTTTTTCCGTTAAAATCTATCACAGTGTTGAATGTTTTCTCAAAAAAAATTTTCTCTATATGCTTCACATTGATATTATGCCTAAACATTATCCTTCCAATTAGGCAGATCCTAAGAAATGAATTTCTTTGAACAATTATGAATAACACCAAAGCTTGATGGTCAATGCTAAGATAGCTCATGATAAATAGTAATGTTTGGAATTTCATTGGTGATTTGAAATTAATCTTCTCTAGAAACTAGTAGAGATAACATAACTTTCTCAATTTTATTTTTTCTAAATGCACTTCTATTCCTCATGAAGTGATGTTCAGTATCTAAAAACATACGGTGAAAGTCAAACCGTGAATTCTTCTTGCCATGTTGAAGCGTGTTTCCCTTAGATGAATTCATGCAATATAGACATACTAAATTGCCACAATGCTCTGCCTAGATAACATTCTATATGCTATAAAATGACTTATTATCCACACTAAAGCCGCTTTCATTAGAAAACTGTAGTTCATGATAACATCATAAGTTATGATGCATTTTTCCCAAAGAATCTAAAATTCATCTATCAGTTGCTGTAAGTATATATCAATCTAACCTTTTGGACTGCTGAGACTTGGTATAATGAAGGTAAGGAATAAGAAGGAAGTTTTCATGCACATCTTGTTGGGGGGGGTGGTAAGGTGCGGGTGGGGGTGGGGGATATTGTATGTTGTAACAATCACTCACTAACAAGAGTAGGGGGTCACAGTTTGACTATATGGTGAAAAGACATCTGAGCATATGCCAAGTTTCACATTACGTGCTTCCACAACAAACTTAGGATGTGTATAGTCAAAACTTTTCCATGCCTCTCTTTATGCAGGATGACTCTTTGAATTGATATCCCTTGACCTGCTATGATGCCATGTCATATCTGGAGCAGTGCGTGAGGAAACAAGTAGTTTTTGAAGGTGTTGTGAACAAGTGATAGATAGAAGAGGCATTTGTAAGGAACTTTTTTATCACCCTTATTTTTTTATTTTGAGGTTTAAATCTTTAAAAGTTCAAAATCTGCACCGAGTTTCTATTACACTTGACTTATAAAATAAAATGAATCCGTTCACACAAAAATCAATCTTTTCTATTTTCAAGCCTAACTTGGAGACCAATTTTTCTTCCAATAAGTCTTATGTAACTAAATTTTCTTTTAGATTGGTCTTTTTTAGTAATGTTGCAAATTTATTGAAGCACTCTCGGGGGCATATTATACTCTTTTTTAATTTTTAGCATTCTAAGAACTA
>NEWO01000109.1:0-18376 GCA_003013225.1 Phalaenopsis aphrodite | reverse complement strand
GGCCTTTGCATAATTGCATTGTGCAATTTAAGCCCTAACTTGTTTTAGGATTTCGAGGTTGTCATTTGTCACAACCTAAGTCCTCACATCTTCCAGGCTATTTGTGTGACTGTCTCACGTAAATGTAAGCCCTAATTAAAATTGGGAGAATGAAACACTTAATTACTTCCCAAAATTGAAGCCAAAGCTAGGAAAGCTTTGGAAGTCACCGAGGTTCTCCTCAGGATTCAAGACATTCCCTAGTTCTTTTTCCTTTGGATTCCAAAAAAAAAATGTTCCAAATTTGAGCCATTCCTATTTCACACATCTTTGTCCAATCTTTTGAAAAGTCTTATCCTTTGAACTTCTTGGAGACAATATCCTTTGATTTTTATTGAAAGTTTTCTTAGGTGACTTCGGTTATCTAAGCTATAATTAAGTATAAGGGCTTGCCTTTATAGGAAACTTTCAAGAACCCAATTTAATATAAACCCTATTTAATTTTTCATATTAAATATGGAAACTTGTCTGTCAACATAAAAGAAAATGGTTTTTCACAGACATAAACAGATGTGATAAATTCTTCAGTTTATTTAATCGAGCCTTACCTGTAAGTAGTGTGTCTACCCTTCAGAATAGATGCATTGCTTGCGGTATTAGGTTTATTTATTAAACTATTGAGGGTATGAGATCAACCCTATCTTATATTTTCAAAATTTAAAATACTACTTTCCCAAATTATATATACATAAAGTAAATTAAACCGGGCGTCAGGATATCCATTCTGACAACCGAAAATTTCCAATTTGGCTACCGACAGCTTCTGGCAACTCTACTGGGGAAGAGTTTCTCTCTCCATTTAAATAAAGTAATATTGTCTTCATACATCAGCAATTTGTTCATGTCCCTCATGGACCAAATTACCTTTGTCTGTTGGCATGCTTCACCATTTCATTCTTGGGTAAGTACAGTCAAATCTTTTAGATTTCAAGACTTTCTGTTCGATCATATTTGAATAGAGAAGTCCAAAAGTTCGTTAGGACTTTTATCATTGTGTGTAGTTCGACCCCCAATAGGTGTGTTGGTGGATTGGTTTCATTGTGGCATTGTGCGTTGTGAAGTCGGTCCCGCACTGAGTCCTAAAATTTACTTTCCTATTTGTGTCCTTTTGAGTTTGGTTTGCCACTTTGCAAATTAAATTGATTTATGTCGTGCTGTGCTTGTTCTTTAACCTTTCTTATTTAATTAATTAAATCCCTCTACTTTTAAACTATTTTTACTAAATTTTTAAATCTTCACAAACTAAAATTAAATAAAGACATGCCCAGTCTACAAATTGGCATTTGTTAATTTTTAGTGTTCACACTACAATTATAAGGTGTTGGCCAAAGAACTAACCGTAGAGCTTTCTTTTTTAAGCTGCTACAATGGCATTCCCAATACTCATCTTCTCCTGCAACCTGCCAACTAGCCACAATGCTCGCAATGTCGATCCCACTATCAAGTTTGGGGCTGGATTTGTTGAACTCAAAGTCATCCTTGGAAAAGCCCCGTTTGTCATATTGAAAGTTGTTGCTCCAGAAGTAGAGGAGTCGTCTATAGAATTCAACCAAAACTATCTCCAAGATTTCCCTTCCTGTAAGAAGGAGAAAACCACTGCTACCCCGGTACCTGTTATGTCTGTTGATCCCTTTGATAACAAAAGAAAGTAGGTTATGATCGTTGAAGATGCAAACAAAGGATTTTCCATCCCACCATCGATGTTTGAAATTGGATCAAGTTCGAAGTCTGCGCCATTAACCCCGTCTCAAAGGAGAAATCATGGTTGAAAATTTTGGAAGGGGCTAAGCCTCAAATTCTTGAAAAGATACTCGTTGATGAGAATCCTCACCAGGAAGAAAGTGGATCTCCTGAGGCCTTTCTGCTCCTGCGAGGGAGTAGGTTCCACCTGCTAATGAACACTAATGGATATGAAAGTATTCAGAAGTTTACCGCTACTTTGCTATTACTTCATGGTCGTGATGAGGAGAGGGAGAAGCCCACTCCTATCACCAAATTTCATATAATGTTCCAGAGGTTGGTCATTAAAGAGGGTTGTTTGGTAGTTGATTTACTCAAGCGAGTGGGATGCATGGTGTCCCCTCAGATGAAGAAGGAGAATTTAAGGGATGTCGATCTACCCAACATTTTCAAAAGTCAACTGAAGTTTTACCAGCTCGCATTCTCGTCAGATTTTGCCTAAGAAGTCGAGTTAGCCTTACCTCGAACGACGATGACTTCTTGGGTAATTCCATGTAAGTTAGCATAAAAATCCTTGACAACTAGCACTACAACTGCAACAGTAGTGTAGCACAGAACTTCTCAAAACCTCTGCACAATGATTTTCTCAATCTGTGAACTTGGATTACTCAATCCATGATTCACAAAGCCTCTCTTCTTAATAAGTCTCTTTTTCGTGATTAATTTATCGTATAATCTCTGCGCGTCAAAACTTATAAACTTTTTTCTATTGAAAACTCCATACCTTGAAGTATTTCTAGAATTAGAAGCCATGGAATTCAAAGTTAGGAAGTTTTTGGACATTCAAGGTAGTTTTTAGGACTTTAAAAACACCTCTTGGATGTTATTGAGGAGTGAAATCCCACCAAAGTCTGTCAAAATCGCTCTGCACGTGTGAAACAACTCGGGACACCGTCGGCGCTCTCGATGGCGCTATCGGTGCCATGGTCATTCAGGTGGGCACCGTCGGTGCCAGAGGCCAAATTCATGTCTTTAATTTTTGTTGTTCAATTTAATTCCAAATTTTCCTCCAATATCAATTTTTGTCCTAATTTATGATATATAAAATTGTGTAGGACTTAAAAATACTATTATTTCCTAATACATAAATGCACTTCTTAAACAAAACAATATATAAATATAAAGATTTATATATGGGTTGTCTCGCATAAGGCTCTTGGTTTAACGTCGTCAGCCCGATGTACCATTTGTTTAGTTGGGTTGACTAAACATTGAAACTTCTTTAAATTATGGTATGTGTCCTTCATAATAATATTTCAATCGATTCCCAATAACTTTAAATATCTTTCCAGTTTGACAATCCTTATTAACAACAACAATTCTATAATGGTAGACTTTATTTTCTTTAAATGGTCCTAACCATATGGATTTCAGTTTTCCTTAAAATAATTTGTTTTATTTCAAAATTTGATATTTTTGCTAGAACTGTAGTCTGAGGATGATAAGCTGTAGAGAATCTTTGTATAATATCATATTTTTTAATTAATTTTTTTATTCTCTTATTCCTAAAATGTGATCCTTCATCAGTAATAATTGCTCTTGACATTCCATATTTTGTAAAAATATTTTTATTTAAAAATTAAGAGACACTCTGAGTATCACATTTAGATACATCAACAGCTTCAATCCATTTAGACATATAATCAACAACAAGTAATATATATATATAAGTTTCCAAATGAAGGCATAAATGGTCCCATAAAATCTAATCCCCACACATTAAAATTTTTAACTTCCAATGGGTAATTTAGAGGCATTTTGTTTCTTCTAGAAATATTTCCTACTCACTGACATCAATCACATGTTTTAATATATTCATTAACATATTTAAAGAGAGTAGGCTAAAAAAATTCAGCTTGCAAAATTTTATACACTGTTCTATTTGTTCCAAAATGTCCTCCAAATTCAGAATCATGACATCTTTCAATTATTTGTTGAGCTTCTGTTGTCCTCATTTTTGGTTGAGGTTTAGTTTTTTCTCTTTAATAGCCTAGGGTCTAGCCATAGGACTTTTCCTGTTGACTATTCTTACAAAACTAGACATGATACTCTCATCATTAGAAATTCTACTCTTTTCTTTACTCAACCTGAAGTTCCACATGTTGGTCTCAACCTCTAAGTACTTAGTAGATGAGGTCACTATGGGGGAAACTCAGGATGAGTCACCCTTAGGATTGCTGGACTTTAGGGTTAGCCCTGGGTGTTGGTCTAGAGCTAAGGCACTCACTACTCTCATCTACACTCACAATCACTAACAACCCTGAACTCAAATTGCTAGNCCAGGAAGAAAGTGGATCTCCTGAGGCCTTTCTGCTCCTGCGAGGGAGTAGGTTCCTCCTGCTAATGAACACTAATGGATATGAAAGTATTCAGAAGATTACCGCTACTTTGCTATTACTTCATGGTCGTGATGAGGAGAGGGAGAAGCCCACTCCTATCACTAAATTTCATATAGTGTTACAGAGGTTGGTCATTAAAGAGGGTTGTTTGGTAGTTGATTTACTCAAGCGAGTGGGATGCATGGTGTCCCCTCAGATGAAGAAGGAAAATTTAAGGGATGTCGATCTGCCCAACATTTTCAAAAGTCAAATGAAGTTTTACCAGCTCGCATTCTCGTCAGATTTTGCCTAAGAAGTCGAGTTGATACTAGCATCACTACTACAGATTCTATTACCACCATTACTCAAAGGTCTGCAAGACGTCGACCGGTCAAGTCACATTTGGGTCCAAGAATATTGTTAGTTGTTGCTCGTAAGTGTGTCCCAATAAAGGATAAGATAAAGAGTCACCCAATACTGTACTTGGTCTACACCGTGGGGAGCATGCCTCTCTCCGACACGTCGATGCCTCTGTTGAGACACTCTATCTCAAGACATCACTGTTGAAGAAGAAGGTATGTGTATGGTTGTCGTACCAATACAGTTCAATGAGCCCGTAGAGCAAGAATGTGGAATGAAGCAAAGGTCTGAAGTATCAGACATCGTTGCAGTTATGACTACCAAGTTTGATGAACGAGCGGAGCATGTTCACGAAAGTCCTCCATATCTCAAAACGATCCAAGAAGCGATAATTGAAGAGAAAGTTAAAAATCTCAGGGTTGAGATTTTTGAGTTGGCCAAAGAGTATGGAGTAGACTTTGATGATGATGAAGATTTTGATTTCAATGATTATCTTGATGAAGATTTTATGGATATTCATATCATCGAGACTAGAGCTGTTACATCTGTGCGCGATGCCCAACCTCTCATTGAAGGGAACACCGTGGTTGATTTGCACAACGAAGTTCTATTAAGAGATGAACAAACTAGTCAAATGGAAAAGTGAATGAAGGAGATGGCCGCCATCATGTCCGTAATGGCTACAGTTAATGGGTAGTCTCAATCACGACACTCAGCTTCTCCAGGAGTCAACCAGCCAAAAATAGTTCATATTATCGAAGAAAGGAGACAAGTTGCCTCCGCCAACGGAGATGAGAAACAAAAGAAGGATTCCCCACCGAGTACAATGCCAGAGAAAGATATTAAATAGCTGGTTGAACAACAAGTTCGGGAAGCCTTAGTCTAATCTAAGGGTGGTGCTTTGATTTCAAAAGGTTGACCTTACTCGTAGAAGTTCGATGTTGTACCCTACCCTAAGGGTTTTGTGCCACCAAAATTTAAGACATTCGATGGGACCAGAAATCCTAGACGACATTTAGCATATTTTTGAGCCAGTTGTGGTAACACCAGATGTATTGAAGACTTAACCTTCCGTCAGTTCGTCAGCAGCCTGTTAGGAATAACATATGATTAGTATGTCGAGCTACCCAATGGATCAATGAAGACATATGTCGTATTAGAACAATTATTCGTAAGGAGATTTGCTGGAGCTCATCATTATGTTTCTATCAGAGATCTCATAGTGGAAAGACAGAAGCCTAAGGAGACTTTAGTAGACTATATCTTGAGGTGGAGAAACCTAAGCATGAAATGTGAGCCTCAGCTACAGGAACAACATGCGATTGAGATTCTACTCAAAAGCATCCATGGGCCAGTAGCCTTCATGCTTAAGGGACTCACCATCAAGTCCTTTGAGAAGCAACTAAGAAAATCCAGTAGCCTACAAAAGGAAGTTAAGCATATGGATTCCCAAGAAAAGTCAGAAAGGTCTAGGACAACCATGATATTTGAGAAGAACTTTAAAACAATAGCAACAGTCGATCAAGAAAAATAACTAGTAAAGATTCAGATTAAACATTCTCATCAGAGTTTTCAGCCATCATCACAACATACTCAGTAGCAACAAACACAGTGTTGACCTCACTTTTGGTTGAGGTTTAGTTTACCTTCTTTAATAGCCTAGGGTCTAGCCATAGGGTTTTCCTGATGACTATTCCTAGAAAACTAGAAAAGGAACCCATTAGAAACTCTAAACTCTTCCTTGCTCAACTTGAAGTTCCACATATTGGTCCTAACCTCTGTCACTTAGTAGGTGGGGTCAGCATGGTAGATCTCAAGGAGAGTCCCCATAGGACTACTTGACCTTAGGACTGACCTTGGGTGTTGGTATGGAGCTAGTTCACTCACTTTACTCACTATCACCTATATTCACTTGTAACCCTAAACCCAAAATTGTTTACTTTGATTCCTTAATTTTTGGGGAGACTCATGTAGAGGGTCCCATAAACCCACTGACCTTAGGCATGGGTTTAGCTAAGACCAGTATATAGAAGACCCAAATGGGGATTTTATTTGTCTGTAGCTCATATAAGGTGTTTGACACCCCAAATCCACCCAAATTACCTAAACACTCCCAAACCCCAAAATTGACCAAAATTCTCAATTTCACCTAAAATAACCCAAATTTATTCAAAAATCATTGCAAACTATTTCAAATTACCAAAATTGGCCAAAACATCCCAAAAATTCTAAAATTACCAAAATACCCTCAAATTTCCAAAATTACAAAAATACCCTCGTAGAACAAACTTTCCCAAAACCCTCAAAATCATTTCAACTGTCCCCAAAACCAATTTGGACCCAATTGGCCAATTTTACCATTTTGACCAAAACCCCTAAATTGCCTTTAAAGATCCAATTTCCTTAAGTTCACCTCAAATGTCCATCAATTTGGCCCAAATACTCCCTAATTTCAATTCTAAACTCAAATTCATCTTTAAAATGATTAATCCAAACCAATACCAAGCCTAATTGATCCATGGTTTGAGCTCAATTTTGATCCAAATTAAACCCCCAATTTTGATCATATGACTTAACCCCACCAAATGGAACCCCATAGCCTACTCAATCTGCCCTAACTTAAATCCTAAACACTTTATAACAATCCTACACATCAAATTGGACCTTTAATTGGCCTTGCAAAAGCCCCACTTTCACTCAATTTTAACCCAAGTCCAAAATCCCCAAATTTGCCCCAAATTATTTATGTCTCCAAATTCAACCAAATTGAATGCCATAACCCGAAAATTGGCCCCCAATTGATATTGAGAACTCTTTATGACATTCCCTTAGACCATTTTGAGCCATCAATTTGGGCTTAGCCCAACCTAAACCCAAGTCTAACCCAACACGCCCAAATTGACCAAATGCCCGAAATCCTCAAAATTGAACGTCCAAACCATTTCAAAATCACTCCAAACCTTTCCAAAACCTCTTGTGACAATCATATACACAATATTGACTAATCAATTGAGCTCAATGTCATGGCTAGCCTAACCCAACCCCAAATTGAACCCCTTCCCTAAAATTGACTTAGTCATGCTAAAGTCACCAAATTAATGTCACCACAACCACCATTTGGACTCTATTGACCAGTCTAAACCCACCTAAACCATTTACGTAAGCTATGGACTAGTGGTCCCTTGATTTAAGGGATCTTAACCATATTTGAGCTTTTTTTGAAAATACTTTGCCATCATCACTTGCCATTGGGAGTCAATCATAATTAACTCTCCCTTGACCTTACTGAGCCAAGAAGTGACCATAGCCTGGCCAGCCACCTCCTAGAACACTAAAAAAACCACCCAAAGGTGCTCCTCATTGGCTAAAACACAAAATTAAACCTACTTGAGTTGGCCAAGTTTGTTTGGTCACTAGAGCTCTTCATCCCTACACCTCAGCATGCCTCAACACCTACAACCAAGCCGTAAGCTCCACCAAGCAACCATGGCTTTAAATTCAACCCTCCATGGTCAAAGGAGAGTTAAGCAAAATCCTTGGAAAAACTCTGCCCATTTGCTTTTAAAGACTCTCCAAGAACTCCTCAGCTTAATCCCACTACTTTCCCCCACTGGTTCACACTGTGAGAGCTCAATTTTGAGTTCAAAATTTTAGCTCGAACCAACACATATTTACCCAAACCTTCACAGTCCACAAAACTCCAATTAATTGCGCACAAACCATCACCACAATGGAGCAGTTGATTCCCCACAAAAGCCCCATCCCAAACAACCTCTAACCTAGCTCTAGACCAACACCTAAAATCAATTTTGATCAAAATCATACCTAGACAAATCACCAGGGCACAAGAATTAATCTAGAGTTTCATTGGATCCAATTGAAGCTACCAAAACCATCTGATTGAGGTTTCCACTCTCAGACAAAGGTATTGAGCTCTAACTCTAGCCTGAGCTTCTTTTGATTCTCCATTTATAATGGCTTGATTTCATACTTAATTAACCGTATAAATGTTCATCTTGAGTAGATAAAGATTTTTGAACAAACACCATGTGATTTGGTTGAGTTTAGGCAGTGATATTAAGGTTTTAGTGCGAACGGCTTACAGGTTAGGTCACTTAGGAATGATAACAGGGAGTCATCCGATCACACGTTTATTTAATCAACAAAGGAGATCAAGTCGGACAGACTCTTGGTGCGTGAACCGCGGGGCGCATGACATGCTTTGGTGGAAAGCACAATGAATGGAAGCTCGCTGCATCTGAATTCGGAGCTACCGCAGGTTGAGTTTGCGCCACATAAGATAAATAGAAAACTATGGATTTTCTGAATTTATTTTAATACCTAAAATTCAAAAATCCATATCTTTCTCTAAAAAAATCATAAAAATAAAAGAAAAATACCCTCATGCTTAGTGACAAAAGAGAATAATGTGGATTAAAAATAAAAATTATTTTCTTATTCCTTGATTTTTAATGAATTAAATACCCTTTGAAGTATTTTAATTCATTATGATCAAACATTGCTCACTATGGCTTCCTCAGGACAAAGACTATGTATGCTGATTTTTCAAAGGTCAGATGACGTCTGTATGCTTCTAACCTTAATTTTTAATATAGGGTGACCATTTTGGCTATTTTAATTATATAAATTAAAATAATTTTTGAAAAATTATGGGAATAATTTTGGTAGGTTTCCTATGGTCAGAAAAGTCTAGAAAAAATATCATAATGTCTTAAATTATCTTGTAAATTTCTATATTTAATTAAATTTAAATATTTTGTGTTAATTTATGTAAATTAAATACTTATCACAAATTGACAAAATCAATTCGACATTGTTCATAAAAATCATGTTTATCTACTGTAAAAATTTGAAAATTATTTGATTAAGTTTAATTATTAAAGTTGATTTTCTAAAATACATTGTATTATTGTACAAAAATAATTATATTAAATTAAATACACTTGGGAAAATTATGAAAGTAGATTTCTGAGTTTCTTGTGATCAGAGGCACTTGGGGAAAATAAAAATTATGTTTTAGAAAATACTAAAGTTTTGAGCCTTATTTTGAATTTAAAAATAATTAAAAATCCCAAAAATATCAAAATATTTCAAAACGTGCCTAATGTTTTTCGATCACTTGGGACCCATTAAAATATTTTCCCTAATTTTACTAAGTTAAAAATAAATCTTAAAAGCTTAAAAGTGGATTTTTTAATTTTTTGATTAAAATAATTATAATAAACAAATTAAAAATCATAAAAATACAAAATTTTATTCTCTAAATTTTTTGAACTCAGAGAAGTCTAATAAAAACATAAAAATAATTTTGGTAATTAAAATATTATTTTCTATTTAATTAAATCATTGAAACTTGTTAAAAATTAAATAATAATAATAAAATTTAATTCAAAAAATCATGAAATTTTGCTTAAGTATTTCTCTGACCTAGGAAAACCTCTAATAATTTTCTCATGAATAAAAAACTTTATTTTGGAATGTTAAATAAATCAATTTTTGAAAATTCTGTTTTTTGAATTTAAATAAGTAATTAAATTAAATTAAATTTTGAGAAGCCCACATATTCTTCTCTAATATTGTAATGACCTCATGGATATGATACTCTAAATTCTCGAAGTCATTTGGGTTAAGTTTAACGAGTTATGAGGTGAAGCACCCTAAGGGAAAAATAGTCCTTTTAGATTTTGGTGCCTTAATCAAAATTTAGGATTAACCAAGGAAAATGGGTAATTTTGATCTTAATAAACATATTTGGATGATTGAAATACAATGGGGTTAAAAGGTAGAAACTCACTCACCACCTTTGTGCAATATCAACAAAATCATAATTCTCCTAATCTTCATGACTTGGAAGTCAATTAAGATCAAATGATTGTGGTGGGCTTAAGATATAAAAGATGATAATTTACTTTTCTTAAGCCCAAAGTTGAGGATGATGTGATCATTCCATAAGAATACATATCACTTAAATCAAATTTTTGATAATCACCATTTCACCTATTATGATAGTTAAAGGCTTCGTAGTGACCTAGGCTCGATGTCTAAACTCAATTTATTGGATTTAGAATATGATATGATTGGTGGTTAACATCTTTACACACTATAAGCCTGACTTTAATTGTGGGCACCATAATAATTAAATGACTTAAACTTGTCTTAGCGGTACACACTCACATAACTTTAAAACAAAACATCAATTGATTAACTGGGTATCCTATCCTCGGGATAATTTAATTGTCAAGTTTCGCTGAGCAATGGGGTAGTCACACTTCAACCTCACATGACTAATGGAACAATATGATAAGTCCAAAATGAAGTTGAAATATTTCAAGAGATGTTTGAAATGGTCCAGGGTCATGCCTCGAGCATTTTTAAATCTATTGAACATTCTGAAGGACAGATTAGACTTGCCATATTTTCTTCTAAAATCATCAACTAAGATCTTCCGAGATTCAATAAAGTCATAACTTGGGGTTTGGTAGCTAAACCTTCATCTACTTCTGTAAGTTACATTCCCAGCAAAATTATATATGCCTTGCAAATGCTAACCTTCTAGGTGGAGGAACAAGAAGAATCGACAAGTACGCTTTTAAATTAATGCATTCACCTTTCTATACTTCTTGTATGGAGCTTGCAAGTTAAGCAAATATGTCAACGTGCATGAAAACAAAAACTGTTAGGATAGCCACAAAACCAAAACCAAAACCAAAACCAAAACTAAAATCAATCAAGATAAAATTTATCGCCACAAAATTCAAAATATAAGATAATTCAAAATTTAATCACAAACATGACAACACAACAATTGCAACTAAATTAAGATGTCTTTATGGCATGATCAGGAATCCCTCAGAGGAGTTAACCTACGGTTGCTAACAAGATTTCCCACGGGCTAAATGAAAGTATAGAATTCATTAAGTTAAGTTTAGTAAATTCATTTGGACTAAGTGAATCCGAAAGAAAATAGTCGTACCAGAATGAGGGAACCGTAGGATCCTAACCAATGTCACTCTAATCAACTTTAACATATCCCATATTTTTAAAGAACCATAACCATAAAAATAATTGATTTGACATCATAACCTGACACATTAGAAAACTTAAACTCATCACAACAAGGAGCCTGGATCTAGAATTGTGGGTAGAATGACCATCCTCAACAGCAAAAAATGTCTACACCAGCTAAACCAGTATTTATTTAGAATTAAATAACCAAGACATAAGACTTCGAGGTGGTTTTCTTATGCAATATAAATCCTCAATCTTTTCTTTTGGCCTTTGTAGAGCTCTACTGTACAATCTAAGCTCTAACTCATTTTATGACTCTAAGGTTGTCGCTTATCACGAACTAAAACCTCACACCTTTCAGGCTATTTTTGTGATTATTTTGCGCGAGTGTAAGGCTTAACTAATAAAATTAGCAGGATGAAACATTTAAATAATTTCTCTCCAAAAATGAAGTGAAACTACAGGGTAGCTTGGGAAGTCATCGAGGTTCTCCTTTACGTTAGTGACATCCTTTAGTTCTTCCTCTTTTGGATTCTATCATAAATGTTTCAAATTTGAGTCATTCCCCTTTCACACCTCTTTGTTTGATCTCATTGAAAGTCCTATCCTTTTGACCTCTTTGAAGGTAATATTCCATGATTTTTATTGAGAGTTTTCTTAAGCGACTTTGGTTATCTAAGATATAATTAACTATAGGGGCTTGCCCTTATAGGAAGCTTTTCTGAACCTAGCTTAATATAAACCCTATTTAATTCTTCATATTAAATATGAGAACTTTTCGATAAATAAAAGGGTTTCCCAGATCAAATCGATATCATATATTTCATAGTTTATTTGATCGAGCCTCACCTTCAAGTCTTGTGTTTATCTTTCGGGATAGATACATGGCTTGAAGTGTAGTGCTCTTTAATTTGAACTATGAAAGATATGGGATCAGTTTGATTTCATATTTTTTTTTAAATTATATATATGACAGCGACTTTATATATGCAATAAAATATAAGATAAATATGGACGTATTAAATATTCAATAATTGTAAAGTCACGCTTATCAATGCAAGTATACATATCGTTCAAGTAATATAGGGCTCTAATGGAGTCCTAGATATCGATACCACAGGGAGTAGTTTAGAATTACGGACTAAGACTTTAGAAAAGCAATACTTTAATCACAACAACGACGTTCAATTTGCTTATCTATCACTAATAGGCAATTGAAATAAATAAATAATTTTAATAATTAATAAATAACTAGGGATATTAAGTAAGGTTTAATTGTGATATTCAATATATAAGAAATCATCCTTCTCCTTGTCAAGAAATTATATTGAATGGATAATATGAATTAGTTCAGTTTATATTATGCCAAATAGGAGCATACCTATTCTTTACCCTTTGGTCCAGACATAAAGAACATTGACTAATCTTACGCTTGTTTACTGAATCTGCGGCTAGACTGGGAGGATACCGGCTCTCACTTCGGAGCTCCCATGTTTCCCTCACCTGAGGGCTAACATCTACACTTCACCACCCAAACGATAGGACCGAATTGGGGATTTTAGTCTGTCACTCTAAAATCTCCAATTCTACGCCTGATAATATTATTTCCCTATTTATTTGCACCCAACTTCCAAGGGCTTTGACCTCCCTGAATCTTGGATGTAATCTTCACTTTAGTTGTAAAACTCAACATATTTTAACAAATCAATTAGCTAGATTGAAAGTAAATTAAGATCTAAGTGAAAAGATCATCGCAATTTCTTAAACATTTTCATGGCTTCACCAATTTAAATCACCATTTCACAAATCTCGAGACAAGGAGAAAGATAGAGAAAACTACTCAAAACTCATGGGGAAACACAACAAAACTCAGAATTCATATATAAAATCAAAGTCATACAAACTACAACAAATAAATAGCCTATCTCTAATTTCTCCCAAAGAACACTCCTCGAAGTTCCTCTGAATCTCTTTCTTTCTTTACAGCACACAAAATTCCTCTTCAAAGTAGCAAGGAGGAAGAAATCTCTCACTTTCCCTCCACTCTTACAATCTCTCAAAGAATTCCTCACAATTGTTACACTCTATTGAAAATTTTATACACTAATGGTAACCTCCAATGCCTCTAGAACTCTTTAATTTTTGGCCAAAATATTCTTACAAAGTTGTGGATGAGCTTTCCCAAGAGTTGCCTAAGCAACCCTTCAAAACTTGGCCTTATCCAAAGCTTGAGTAGGCATAACCGTCGATCTCGCCGTCGACGGGGTCGATGGTGCCGTCGGTGGGTATCTAGAGAATTTTGTCTTGTAGTCTCAGGAAAAACTCGCCGACGGCAAGGTCGAGGGTGTCGTCGGCGGCCTAGTTCAAATCTCTACATTTTGGTCCTTTTCACTGCAAATTCGCTCCTTTTTTGCATCTTTTTGCTCCAATGACCCTAATTCATCATTCCAACAACAAAACATCAAAAATACCTTTCTTTAAAGTGTAATATCATAAAAAATAGTATAAAATAGGTATGCAAATCTCAATATATTTTCCTCTGATCAAAATCCCCCAAACTTAACTATTACTTGTCCTTAAGTAATTTTAGTACTATATAAAAGTTATGATCTATTACAATAAAGTTTTAATTCAAAAATACTATAAGTTTGATTTAAATAAATATCATAGTGAGATTTTCAGAAAAATTTCAAGTAATTGAATTAACTATGTAGCCACAAGATTATCTAGCATCAAGTTTAAGAGTTCTATTCTTCTATTCATTTCAAGAATGACTAAATGTTGTAACATTAAGTCTCTTAGAATATTCAATAGATAAGAACTTCATGAGAAATCCACTAGTAAAAGATCTAATTCCATAAATATAAGTTCAGAAATGTATTTAAGTTTTCCCATTTAGGTAGGTCCAGTGAAGCCAATTTTTAATTAGGCATATCCTCAAGCTTCTCCTCACTTCCATAATTTTTTTCTTTCTTTTCTCTTTTCTTTTACATTTGGATTGCTTTCAATCCTATATATGTTTTCCTTTTCTTTTCACGGATTGTTTTCAATCCTTTCTTTTTCCTTTTTCAAGTGAGGATTATTATATCTGGATAGCCTGTAATGATTTTGAACTTCATTTTTCTTTCCCTAAATTTGAAACTCAAAGCATTTCTTTACCTTATAAATATTTCGTAGTTTTTACATCATTGAGTCTCAATCTTTTTTTCTCAAATGAATTTCCAGATTCTTAAAACTTCAAAATATAGTTTCCTTTACTTTAAATAGTTAATTATAATCTTATTCTGTTATACTAAACATTTTAAGTCACAAAATTAATTTTCATTACAAAAATATTTCTTTAAAACTACCATAATATTTAAATAGTTACAAAAATATAGTTGCCATAATTAAATTCACTAAATGAAATCATATAAATAATTTTTAAAAATATTGAAATAGAGGACATCTAATAGTTAATCTTTTTCTTCCCTCCCCTAAATTTAAATTTTTAAATATGAAATAATACAGATGGAAAGAAAAACTATAAATATAAATCATATTTCACTATTGTAGGCATTTTCATCATTTTGAAATTTCTGCAGTCCTTCTCAAATTTTTACTTCACCTGGTCTGTAATATTAGGAGCTTTCTACACATATAAATCATTAGAGGAATTTCTGGGTAGTGAAATTTTGAAATAAGTATAAAACTGAAACATTAAATAAGAACAACATTTCCTAACACAAACACAATAATAAACAATTAAAACTAAAATGCAAAACGAAAATCACATTACAATCCACAATCCTACTCAACATCTATTAAACTACACATGCAAATTTAACTATAATACACTTTTATAACAAAAATTAAAATTATCCAAGTACAACATAATAATAAAAATGAAAGTCCAAATACATAAACATCCGTTTCTATTACATAAGACTACATATAATAAAAAATACAAATATAAGTACATCAATTTCATTCAATATCAAAATCCCAAGCTATATCTTCATCGCCTTGATCAGCAACTGGATTGGGTTGATACTGAGTATATCGAGGGCATTCAGGAAACGTAACATCATACTCACCTCTGTAGTGTCGAGCCTGAGCTTCATAATAGGCTATCTAAAAATTTGAATGCCTCTGTAGGTACTCACTATCATAATCGTGTCGACGTTCTAAACCTCCAATCCTTTCACTTATCAAATCTATGCTCTTCCGCTGCAATGTCAACTCATTCATCAAATCAGAGAGGGTAAGGGAAGTAGAAGGTGGAAGGTCATAAGTTGTAGAGGGAACATCTCTACTAGTAGAAGGTTCTTGACTTCTACTCCTAGTTCTCCATTTCTCATGGGATTCATAAGTCTTCAAATTAGCTTTACTAATGGGTTTCATAGGATAAACCCATTATTCATCTCCACTTTCCACTCCAAAAAGTTTGTAAATTGTATAAATAAGTCCAGGATGTCCTAGACCTCCACTTGTCTCACTCCTTGCCGTAGTCAATATATTCTTAAGAATTATTCTCTCCACATTTATAGTTCTACTATTCTGAATACAGAAATTCAAAATAGCTCTATCTCTAGTTACCTCACTATGGTGATAGGTCAGTAATAGAGTAGAAGAAATGAAATATTGCCACGCCTTAGAGGTTACACTTAGCATGGAAGCAGAAAAATTTACCTGTTCTCACTGCTTTATCTTCCATGTTCCTTTCCCATCAATGAGAAAGTTGAGAACATCATTGAGGGGGCCTTCCATCGTACTAAAGGATTCATATTGGCAGTTTTAAGAGTTTGGGACTTCATAAAAAGTGTTGATGCGGGCGATAATAAACTCAATAGGGAATCCATACACTTGAACGATTCCATCATCAGAATAAATCACATTGGCGTAGAACTCTTTCACAACATTTGCATCAGCTTTATTGGTGGTGTAACAAAAGTTTTCCCACGTCCACTCGGTAATAACTCATTCGATTTCTCCTCCTGGACTTTCAAAAACTCGATCTTGTATGCACTTCTTTCCTTTAAACATGAAAGTAAATTTTGTTTGAGCCATCACATTGACGAAGCGAGACTCATTAATCTCAACTCTTCTCTTTTGTTGTGGAGCCATTTTAATCTTGTCAAATTATAGAAAAATTCCAAAAATTACTTCAAATATGTAAATCATGGCTTCCAATAGTAATTCGAAGAGTTCAACATTAAGATCCATGAATTTCTTCCCAAATTTTCTTCACATTCCCAAATTTTTCAGATCTCCTCAATGTGGAAGAAATTCGTGGTGGAAATCAAATATTTTTAGCTTGGAGTGAAGCTCTTACATAGAGATGATCAAATCCAATGTAAAAATGCCTTGAAATCACCTCTTAATCCAAGATCTCTCAAGCCCTAGGTCGAAAACTGTGTTTTTAGGAGGAAGGGGATGATGAATAGTGGTGGTTGACTAGTCAAAACTACGGTTAAAGGTGTTTTTTGTGAGCTCGCCGTCGGCATGGTCGATGACATCGTCGGCGCGCTCAATTGGAATTTAAATCCTAAGTCTCGGGAAATTCTCGCCGTCGGCGGCGTCAAGGGCGCCGTCGGCGGGCTCTATTGTTTGTCCAAATTCCAGATTTTTGCGATTTTAATCCATTCCAAGCCTAACAACATCCGTTTAATCATTATAGACATAATTTTAAGTAAATAAATTATGTACTTAGCACATATAAACTTTCACAACACAAAACATCACATTTATATATAAATTCCAAGGGGTACAATATACGTTACATAACACACTTAAGTTTGGTATTTTCTCAACCTCAATACATTAATTCAGCATCGCAATCCAAAAGATTGCGATGCTGAATACAGATACTGATGGATATGAGAGTATCCGAAAGATTGCTGCCGCATTACCGTGACCTCATGGACATGGTGAGAAGGGAAAGAAATTCTGCCCCATCACCCAAGTTAGTGCAGTCTTCAGAAGGCTTGCCACTAAAGAAGGATGTTCTGTTAGTGAATTACTTAAACGAGTGGGACATACAATTTCCCCTCATATGAAGAATGAAAATTTGAAGGATATTAAGTCCTCTAGAAAATCTCATAGGTCGACTATAAAGTCACCTACCCGTGTTCCCGTCTGGCTACGTTTGGGAAACGGAGTCGATACTGCTATGGTCACCACCAATGATACCACCACCAGGACCTCAAGTCGTCGGCCGATTAAGTCAAGACTGGGTCCAAGAGGTTTACCCGTTATTCCTACAATCATGGAAAGAAAGACAAGACCATTACCTGACACTGTAGCCGGTCTACACCACGGGGAGCATACCTTCCCTTGACATACCGATGTCTCTACTAAGACTTCCCGTCCTGAGACATCATCGTCAAAGAAGAAGAAGGTATGGGTACCCAAGGTCGCTGCCCGATACAGTTCAGTGAGCCTGCAAGACAGGAAGTAAAACTAGTGCCTGAAATATCTGACATCGTCACTACAATAGCCAGTGAGATGGAAGAACAAGTTGAGGATTTCCATCAAGGTCCTCCAGATCTTAAAACAATCATGGAATCGATAATTGAGGAAAAAGTTGAGAAACTCAGGATCAAGATTTCTGAGTTGGCTCGAGAACACGGAGTTTCCGTCGATAGTGAAAATGAGGATTTTGATTACAGTGATTACTTGGAGGAAGATTCCATGGATGTACATGTGATCGAAACCAGAGCTACCACATCTACGCGCGAGGCTCAACCTCACACTGAAGAGAAGGCCATAGATGAGTTGCGTAGGGTTATCCTCCTCAGGGATGAGCAAGTTGTTTTACTGGAGAAAAGAATAGAAGAGATGACTGCAACTATGACCGCCATGGCCACCATTCAGGGGCAATCACAAGCACCACGATTGGATTCTCCAGA
>NEWO01000108.1:1637014-1670441 GCA_003013225.1 Phalaenopsis aphrodite | reverse complement strand
TTGCCCCATAATTTTAAGGCCATCATCAATGTTTGCCGCTGCAAGATGAGCATAAAAAACTTGACAATAGAAAATCAGTCAAATTAGCGAACAATATTTCCATTTATAATGTGCGCAAAATTGGCTAAATCCACAGTTGTTTTAGAAATAGAAAACCTGTGCTGATATTTCTTTTTATATAGAGATGGAGATTCAGATCCTCTAAAATTATCAGCTTCATTAAAGAGGACAAATCAATGTTGAAATTCAATAGAAAATAAAAGCATTAGTTGCCTGATAATTTTCAGACCTTAGTCAATGCCAGCCACTGCAAGATGAGAAGAGGAAAGCCTGAGAGTAAAAGCTCAGTCAAATGGGCAACCAACATCACCATTTCTCCAACAGAAATCTCCATTATTACTACATACACGAAAATAAACAGCAAAATGCTACGCTTCTAAAACAAGAAAGAGCAATGGGTGATGATGAAGAATAAATTTTTGATGGATGCATACAATCATAAGGAGTATATTAAAATAAAATCCTCAATTAAAGTAAAGCATCACAAAAAATCTAATTATAATTCACAAAAAATCTAACGCCTTAGCTCGGTATAATTTTCCAACACACACTGATATAAATGCAAAAAAACAATATTTTTTACTTGAAAAAAATTGCAATGAACATCATCACCACCTCAGTATGGAAATTGATGGAGAAATTCCTTGAAATGTCGAATGAAAATAGCGAAAGATAAGCCACCAACATAATTACAAGCTTTGAGACGAGACCCTTACATTTTTACATTTCCAACAATATTATTTTTTGGAATATTTACACACATCACTTAAATGCTATGTATTGACATATTTAAAATCCAAACTTCAATTTTTACATACATGCCACCTTACCTATGCATGAAAAGATGTATATCACATTTAAAAATTAAAATGGTGGTACTTTTGATGCGATATGAAAGATTTGTGGGGTATAAATGTTTAAGAAAATTGAAGTGTTAGGTAAATACATAGAAATTGGTACTGTCGCATGCTCCATATGGTCGTAGACTTAATGACTGTCAATGACCAGGACCTTTTTATCAAGTTCAGGCGATAACAAATGGTATTGAGCATAACATCACCTGAAGATGGGAACTATGAAAACACATAAGTACAATGAGGCTAAACTCCAAAGGATTGAGACGTCTTTCAGAGTAAGAATTGGAATTTCAATTAAAACTTCAAAGTTAACCGTGCTCTAAAGGAGCAATCTTGGGATGGGTGATCGTCTGAGAAGTTATGCCAATAGTAAGGCATTTGGCCAAAGTGAACAATATCTTAATGGTTGAGAATTCAAGCTATTACACATGATAACTTAATGTAACACCAACCACAAGATGAGAACTAAGTGTCATATGGAACAAAAAGCCATGCCATTAAAGCACTCTCTCAAATATGTAGGGCACACCTTTTGAAACACTATAAGCAGAATGAAGCCACCTCAAATCCACTTCAATAGACCTCAGCAAGATTTGTGTGGTATGCATCTAAATGCCCTTCCTTTTAAATATAATTAAATAAACTCAAGTTACTCAAAACTTACTTAATTAACATGTTATATATGATATGAGCTATCATGAAACTCGTTACAAAACATTTAATAATTGTTGAACAACAAATGATTTTGTTCATGAACAAAAAGAAACAACTTTATCATGTTCTAATTTGGTTCATTTAACCTTCAAGTTTTAACAAAATACTCAAACTTGTTTGTTACTAATTTAAACAAAATTGATTGAATATTAATCACGATGAATTCGAGTTGTTCATTGAATGCATTGGTTCATGTAAAGTTACACCAATCTCAAATTGAGGAATAAAGAAAATGAGAAAAATCCATCCGGTTATATCCGTGGGTCCCACGGGCCATATTTATGTATAGATTAAAGTATCCTCGTAGTACCTATGCACTCTAGGGGCATAGCATGTAATTGTACAATGAGCCACTCTTAAATTCATTTTCAAATTCCTCCCACAAATCAAGCACCCTATTTAATCCATTTTTCAAATTCCCACTCAAAAATCAGTGCAGGTAATATAAGAAGGTCATCCCATATTCAAAATTTCATTCAATTACATACAAGGCACCCGAAACTTTGCTATCTACAAATCAAGCACCCTCTTTTATCCATTCTCGAAATTCCCACTCAAAAATTCAGTGGAGATAAAAACACCATTCCACCTTACAATCATTACATTCTCGACGATCTCCTCCACATAAGAAAATAATCAATGTGCTTTATTAGATCCATTTTTATAAGTAACAATATGTTCATCTCTTTTCATGAATAAAGTATTAGCAATAACAAAATTATACACTTAAAACAAAATCTATTATAACTCTACCTTCTTCATTAATTACTCCAAAACCGTAACCACCATGAATATTTCTAAAATCTTCTACCACTCAACCAACATGTCCAATTAAATCTCCTCCAATAAAAATCCTTTTTCAAGAAATATCATTTGTATTAAGACTTTTAGCTCATTGCAAAATTTCTCTTTAGAACATATATCTAAACCTACTTAAGTAGCATAAGCACATATAATATTAAAAATCTTAGTATCAATAATAATCATAAAAGCTATAATTTTATCTCCAACTCTATTAATTTTTACAACGTTATCTTTCAAACTCTTATCTATAATTACACCTACCCCATTTCTAGTGACGATCTTACCCGCATACCAAAGTTTAAACCTAAGTTATCAATCTCCTTAGCCTTCTCTCCAACTCATTTAGTTTGTTCAACACAAAAGGTATTTATCTTTCCATAAATCATAATATCAAATAATTCTATTAATTTATCAGTAAGAGTACATATACTCCAAGATCATATCTTAATATTAGATTCATGGACTAACTTCTTTACTCACATTCGTCTGTAATAAAAGAACTCTTGCTTATTTGACACAACACCTGGGCACTACTGTAGCGACCTTTGCACACATTTCACTGTATTCATAACATACAACGAGTCACTTCTAGGGGATGCCTTAACACTTGCACAATGATCAAAATGATTCAAATCATGATTTTTAAGACAAGTTCTATAGGTTTACAACCCTCCACTTTTCACATCCGAGCTTGAGACCGGCAATGACAGTATTATAACTAATTAATAATGAGAACACAAAAAAAGGCTTCATTCCAAAAACGAAGAAAATGAGAAGCCATGAACAAAAAAGAGCGCTCTGATTAAATACAAATCCACATAAAAGGACAAATAAATAAGTATTCCACCGGTTATGGGAACAATGGCTGCTTCAAAATCTCTAGGCCATCTTGAGTTGTCGCATTATCAACATAGGAAACCTATAGAACTCCTTATAGGTCAGAAGCACGTGATGGCTAACCTACAAATCACCATCACCCTAATATACTTTTGATCATAAATGGAACACACTGTGATGTACCAATGTAGGTTATATGCAAGTCTCCATAAGATCAGCCCAACATCACCAAATCAATCACTTAAAAGTATAATTAGAACCTTCAAAACATTAACTAAAAAGTAAAATATTCTATGAATTTAGCATGCTTACAATCAAATCACGTGACTTGATGAGAGGAAACCAACGAGTCTAAGATCACTTAATTCTGAAATCTTTAAAGAAACAATTTATGATCAAAGAATCATCATATTGTTCAACAAAGTGTTTTACGATTTTAGCTAAATTTATCACAATACCAGGCCTTAAACATAATACATATAAAACCATTTTCAGTATGAAAGGGCAATTGAAAACATGCGAGCTATATGAAATACAGAAGAGAGACGAGATCACCAACAATCATCAAGCAACTGCTCACGCCTGTTATGCCAAAAGCTCTCAATACGAACATCAAAACTCCGTGACCATCTCCCACTTGTGGGACAAAGGCAAGTACCTGTATTTACAAGCTACAATTTATTATTTTTTACAGGGCTTAACCTAGTGATTTTTTCCTTTTCCGGGTTTTCACGTAAAAACCATTTTTGAAAGAAGAGTGTATATCTCGGCGGTAGACCCAATCCTGCAAACTAAGAGATATGTGACATCCGTTTAACCTGCGAACATTTTTATGCGTGACCGACAAGTTCCTCTATTTAATGTAAATATTAAACAGGGTTTATTTTACCTGTGTTCCAAGTTTCCTATAAAGTCAAACCCCTATAGTTAATTACATTCCAAATGACGAGGGTCACTTGAGAAAACTCTCGATAATGATCATAGGTACTAGTCTTCAAGAATTCAAACTTAGGATTTGACGATAGGACGTGGAAAAGCAAGTGAGAGTGACTCAAATATGAACAGTTATTTTCAGGAGTCCGAGGACGGAAAACGTGGGGGATGTCACAGATCTTGAGAAATCTCAGTGACTTCCTAAACTATTCTAATGTGCGGCTGAGTTTTGGAGACGATGCTATTTAGGTATTTAATCCTGTCAATTTTATTATTTGGAACTTACATTTGCATAACATCCGATTATGCAAATAGCCCGCAAAGATAGGAGTTTACGTCGTACCACACGACAACCTCAAAACCTAAGACGAGTTATAACTTACGCTGAACAACATAGTTGTGCATGAGCCTAAAGAGGGTTTGAGGATTTACGTCGCGCTGAACGAGCTACCCCAAAATCCTATAGGTTGTTATTTAGACTAAGAAAGAGATTGCTGAAGAAGATCCTCATGCTGCTCGGTCTAAATTCATCATCGTGTTGCCCACAGAGTTGGCCTCTATTAGCTTCTTGATTTCTACAGTGACCGGTTGTTCTATCTCGAGGCGCATCCTTCTAGAAGCTTGCTTCACCAGGCTCATATTCTAATCCACTCCAAGTCTATGAACTGCAATTTCTGGAGCTAAACTAGACATTTCCTCGTAGCTCCATGCAAAGCAGTCTCTAAATTCTAACAAATGTATGATCAAATTCATAGACTCTTCGTCATTGAGCAGAGAACTTATAAAAACAGGATTGGGCTCCTCTTCAGTCCCCAGATTGATCTCCTTCAATTCGTCCACTGTTGACCTTATTTCTTCTTCAAACTCGGTGAAACGTCCTCTAACTGAGAGTCTTCGGAATCATCTTCGATCCCGAAGCAATCATATTCTGACTGATTAGTAACAACCATGCAAAATTCTGTGTCATCAACTGGTCCTACTGTGCCGAACCCAATACCTTTTTTCGAGTTGTGAGTTCGATTGTTATTGCTCCATAGTTCCTCGAAAAGGTGTAACCTGTCTTTCAATAGTTGCTTAGGTACAAAACCCTATCAAATTAATTTTTGAACACACGAAGAGTACCATCCAACAGGTAATTCCATTAATACATTAGAAGTGTCCTCTTATAGTTTTACATTGATTCCAGAACTAGAAGAGGAAGAACCACAAAAGAACCTAACTAGTTTCATATCCACACTTTGTATCTCCTTCACCCCAAAACCCTCAAGTTTCTGAGAATGGATGGGGGTCAAGGTCATGGCTTGTACATAGTGGTTAATTCTATCATACATTGACTCATACTCATTTTTTTCTAAATTTTCCAAAGAGATCTCAAATTGATGTTTCTTTTGATTAACGATCTTTACATCATTCTCGATCTTTTCTTCCTCTAAACTTTCTTCCAACTCAATGTTGATGATCGGATCCCTCCGTTAAACAATATTATTAGCTCTTCCTCGCCCTCGTCCCCGGCCTCGACCACGGATGCGAGATCTAGAAGAACCTCCACCATCTCGTCGAAGAGGAGTGGTGGGACATTGTCGAACTGGAGTGAGACTATCCTATTCTTATAATCCTTTTGGGAATTCAATCTTGCTCAGTGCGGTGTCTTTGAAAAACATTGTTTTCTTCGGAGGAGCATAATAGACAACATTTTCGTGAATGCCGATTTCATGTATTGAAAACGGTTGCAATTCTCCTTTTTATGAAACGCTCTTGTCCATCTTCATAATATTTTATGCATTGGTGCAGAGATGACGGGACTATCTTATATTCATGAATCCATGGTCGACCCAATTGAATGAAGTGTCTGAATCGATAATACGGAATTTTGCAGCTGTTACTAGATCACCGATCTTCATTAATAGTGTTATTGATCCCAGGGCTCTCTCCTTTCTGGTTGAATCCCCTTAACATCATTTTGTCGGTTGTTAACTTGTGCATGTCAATATCCAATATGCTAATGTCCGTAGATTCATCACGTTGATTGATGCTCCTGGATCCACTAACATTATAGAGAGCGTAAATCTATCGATATTGACTGAAATGTAGAGAGGACGATTGTGGTATGCGGTGACAAATAGCAAATCTTCATCTATAAAACTTCGGACTAGTCTTTTAATGACCAAACGTCGTCTAAGGAAGAGCTAGCCAATTGAGTTAAGTAAATTTCCGGATCAAGTAAGGCTTTGATCAAAGCTTCCCTCATCTCCTTTGACAGGATCAGAGCATCGTAAATGCTTAATTTAGCTGACATCTTTCGAAGATGGGCTAGTACGTTATAATCCACTTTGTTATTTAAACTTCTAGCATTACCTTGGACATGTGTCTATTCCATTGGTGGAGCAGGCTCCTCAAGGGTAGGTGTCTGTTTTTCCTTTACTGTCAAACCCATTGTTGAGGGTAACACCTTTCCCCTTCTCAAATACACCTCCGTTATTTCTTCCATCTTTCGAGTCGGACCCAGAGATTTCTCTTCTCGTATTCTAGTTAATTTTTCGGGAATTAACTCTGAATCCTAGGATTCTAAGTCAATTGCAATTGGGGCTCCATGAAACTACAGGACGGCCTGTTCACTCCCCGAGCTGTCATAGCACGTGTACTCGACATCTTCATCTTTATTAGCGAATTCGAGAGAATTTTGCATCATTTCAGAATTATCATCAGGATTGAAAATCGAATTAGGTCGGTTGTTATCAGTTAAGTCATCACCATAAATAGTCAAAACATAGTCAAAATATAAATTCTTTGCATTATAAGTTCTCGAAGGGACGAAAAAATAATCATACAGAGTAAGCAGTTTGAGGGATTTCTTCCCCAAATTCGTAACAACAAATCTAGGGTGAGCAGACCTCACTCTGCTCGGTTCATCAAATCTTGCTTTTTTGACAATCTTCTTTCTTATTTCTCGCTGACTTGGCTTGTCTGTCGTAGTCGTTAGTGTCGGCTTAGCAGGTTCTGAACCTTGATCCAGTATCATTTCGGGAATGTCGTTCCAAGCTGCGTTTCAGTCATCATTTGCGGTGTAAGAGTCAATTAGAACAATGAGATCAACCAAAATTATATTCATGGAACCTTGTTCAGGTTCTTTCAAAAATTCTATTGGGATCGTTATGTTCTCATTCTTAAAATTCTTCTCGAGCCACTTTTTGAAGATGAAACAATCTTCTATGGTATGCCCAAACAATCGGTGATATGGACAATAATTGAGTTGATCCTTCTTGTCCACTTCCTCCGGTCTCCTCGGCTCTAGTAACAAGAAGTCAGGTTTCTTGATCAAATTTCTGAACATCTTACCTACCGCTTCATTCTTGAAAGAGTACGTTCTGTTCACGCGTTCAACCATAGGTAGGCCCTCTCTTTCATTTCCCTAGTACGCCTCTGCTGGGACGACTGCTGCCCGTACCGCTATGGATGTTGATAGGTTTGTTGAGGCTGCTCGACTTGAATTTGTGTTGGTTGTTTACCTTTATCAACCGTTGCCACAGTTCCTGACCTCTTTTCAAATATTTTTGCTGGCCTTGGCTTCTCTTCTTTCTTCAAAAATCCAAATTGTTACGCTTCTTCCTGTAAACTCCCAACCTTGGCAAGTAACTTTTCAAATGTTTTAATTGTGAACCCTTTTAGCATAATGTCCTTTCTGGAATCATGTTCTGAGCTGAATCTTTATTTGGTTGTTCATCTCTAACGGTGGAAGTAAACTCTCTCCTATAATCCGGAATATAGATAACCTCTGGGTGGTCCACCTCTAAAGGCGCTATCCTGGGAGACTGAGGCCTGTTCTGTAGTGCGGCCATAGCGGCCATTATTTCCTCCATTTTTTTTTCATTTACCTAATTTGTTCATCTATTTGTTGAATGACCTGTTGCCACTCCTCAGTGGCGTACTCCTCAGCGTACTCCTCAGCGGGTGATGGAGCATCGCGCAGTGATGATGAGGCTCTAGTTTCAACGAGGATCTCTGCAAAATGCTCATCCATGTAAACTATCATATCATGGTTCTCGTTATTGTTGCTCGTTCTTTGTTCTTTTGACAATTCTGTACTATCAGCTCTGAGCTTTTCCAATGCATCCTCGATAGATCTTCCTCTTACCCTCTTAAGATCAATTGGAGATTTCCGGGGGACATTTATCCCTGTGTCAAGTTCCGATGTGCCTGTGAGACTCAGAATCTATCTCAGGGTGGCGGTTTACTGACTCTTCTGGCAGTATCGGTCCGGCGACCCTAAGTCTCCGCGAATTCTCTTTTAATGTTGATTGTTCAAGTCGGATGTCCCACTAGTAACACCAGTTGGTTGGGCAGAAATGAGGTCCTTAGCGCGGGTACCGGATACAACAGTGAATCGTCTCTTGCCACAACTCATCTTCGAGGGCTCTTCATAAGCAGCGGCAGGCGGTACTCTTGGACCCAGACGAGACTTGACTGATCTGCGCTCTGTAGGTCTCGTGACAACAGTAGAAGCATGTGTGACAGTGGCAACGGTATCTGTGCGGACTCTCCGATGAAGCTTGGCGGAAATGCGGGAATGCAGCGTTTCCTAAAACTGACTAGCGGGTTCATCGCTTTTCAAAATTTCGGCTCGGACTCGAGGTGAAATGGCGCACCCCATCCTTCTTATTAGCTCGACAACCGAACATTGCTCTTTTTGTGCCAGTCTTTCAAAAACTAGGCGGGTTTCAGTAAAAGGTGCAAGCCTCTTTCTTTTCCCATTCAGATGACGAGATGACGACGACAATGCAGCAGCAATCTCATGACCGCTTCCCTCTTCGAGAGTGGTTGACAACGGGTGAAACCTACTCCCTCTGAGAAGAGGTGAGGTGTCAAGAGGCCCTGTCTCCTCCAAAAGTGAATTTGTCTCCATGAGAGCTAGCTTTGCAGCTTGTGTCTTCTTAGCCTTTAACTCCCGTCGGTTACGGTTCCACAGTTGTGATCGAGTCAGTGGGATGTACTTAGAACTCGACGCAATCTCAAACACAGACGGCAGTAAAACAAAACTATCAGTCTGTTCATCCTCGTAAAGAACTTCCTTCCTCTTAAACGATGGTGAGGCAATTGACGTAGTAACTGCAAATCCAGTAGTAGCAGTTGTGGCAACCTTCTCCTTTGCGGGGATGACAGGTCTGGCGGGAACTTTCTCAACCTGAACTTCCTTAAGCGGGGGGAAGTCAAACTTGCAATTCAGATTGTATTCAGCTGGGGCTTCAGCTACCTCCGTCCGGGCAGACTTCATGAAAACTTAGGGTGCCTTCCCAAGTAAAACTTCGACCTCATCGAAGCCAGTTCCAAACTTGATCTTTGAGCCTTGATAAAGAGCAACCTTATCTCGAGGGAAATCAAGACAATTGGAGAACGAAACGATCAGCTTGCACGACGACATTATCTCTGTCATTCGAAGATTTTTAGAGTGTTAGTTAATGGTATATGTCTTGTAATTCTAGTACAAGTACTAAAATCAACAAAAAATAAGTTGTCTTATGAACTGGGCATTTTATTTAATAGTTTGTTTATTCACAACATTTTATTTCGTTTAGAGTTAAAGTGAAAAATATGAGAGTGAAGGCCCAACTTGATTATTCACAAGCATTCAAACTCAAAAAGGGAAATGAAGCGTAGGACCCGGTTTGAAATTTGGAGTGCCAACTTTGCATCGAATTTGTAATTTTAGAGTGTTATTTAATGGTCCAACCCACACTAAACCCTAAAGGTTCCGAACACTTTTGTTTAAGGATGTTTAAACAGACGATTCCAAAATCAAAAGGAGTTGACTATACCAGCCCCAGGAAGAAATGAACAAGGCATGCCAAAAAAGGAATGGTAGTCCAGCCTATGAGGGACATAGACACACTATTGATGTATGAAAATAAAATCTTCTGATAAAAAATAAAGAGAGTGAGTTGCCAGAAATTGTCGATCAGGTTTTCGATGGATTTTGAAAATACGATTTTCGAAAATTTAATTTAAATATAAGGTATATAGTTTAGATTATGAAATTAGTGTTTTAATTTTTTAGAAAATAAGACGAATAGATCTCATTAATCTAATAGTTTGCATAATCGTGTCTGATACCTTGAATACTACACATTCCGAGAGATAAGTGCAGACCCCGACGATAGACCCAATCCTGTAAACTAAGAGGTCTGTGACATACATTTAGTCTGCGAACCTTTTATGTGTGACCAATAAGTTCTCATATTAATACAGATTATATAGGATTTATTTTACCTAGGTTTGAAGTTTCCTATAAAGGCAAGTCACTATAGTTAATTACATCCCTTGAGTCACTTGAGAAAACTCTCGATAATGATCAGAGCTACTAGTTTTCAAGAATTCAAGGTTTATGTTTTCACGGTAGGACATGGAAAAATAAGTGAGAGTGATTCAAGTAGGAAAAGTTCTTTCAGGAGTCCAAAGAAATTAAAGGTTAGAGAACGCCACAGATCCTGAGGAAAAACCTCAGTGACTTCCCAAATCATCTTAATGTGTGGATGTGTTTTGGAGAGGATATTATTTGAGTATTTAATTCTGTCAATTTTATTATTTGGGACTTACAATTGCATAATAACTGGTTATGAAAATAGGCCGCAGAGATAAGAGGAATTACGTCGTTCTGAACGATAACCTCGGAACCTAAGACGAGTTAGAACTTATACTACACAGTAAGAAGAGGGCCTTGTCATATGCCATGATAAACAATGTTTTGTACCGGAAATCGTTCGATCAAATGTGGTTACGGTGTTTGAGCAAGGCAGAAGCACATGATATTGTCAAAGAAACACATGCAAGACTTTGTGGAGCTCACCAGTCGGGCTCAAACATGAAGATGAAAATCAAGAGACTGGGTTACTACTAGTCAGCAATGATGACCGATTGCATGGAAACCACTAAGAAATGTCACTAATGTGAAGTGTACAGAGTGGTCTTGCATCAACCTCCAAGTGTGCTATATCCTACAATTGCGTCGTGCTCATTCGAGTGTTGGGGCACAGATATAATGGATCCAATAGACCCTACGTCTTCAAAAGACCACAGATTTATACTCGCAGCAACAAATTATTTCTTAAATTGGACAGAGGCAGTGTCGTTCAGAGAGGTCAAAGCGCATCACGTCCTACAAATTTTCAGAGATCAGATTGTATATTTTTTTGGCGTCTCACGCAGAATCATTTCAGACAACAGTTCAACTTTCAAAAGCACTAAAATTAACAGTTTTGTTAGACGACACAATTTACTGCCACAGAGCGAACGACCTGGCAAAGGCTTTTAACAAAACACTCATGCAAATCTTGAAGAATTCACTTGACGACAACAAGAGAGGATGGCATGAACAGTTACTAGAGGCTTTGTGGGCGTATAGAACAACGTTCAGAACTCCGCTGGAAGTACAACTCCCGTCCCTCAGGATAGCTGTGGCAAACAAGATAACAACAGAAGAGAACGCCAAACTCCGACTCGAAGAGCTTCAAAATCTAGAAGGGAAGAGACTGTAAGCACAACAAAATTTGAAGTTATACCAAGAAAAGATGATACAAGCCCACGACAAACTGGTCCGCCCAAGAACGTTTAAAACCGGTGATCTGGTCCTTGTACTTAGACGACCTATTCTTGTACACCGCAAGATATGAGGTAAAATCGAACTGACTTGGGAGGGACCGTTCGTGGTTGAGAATGTTTACTCCCGAGGGTCCTATCAATTGGTAGATTGTCAGGGAGATAGGCCTATGCCCTCGATAAATGGGAGATATTTAAGGAAATATTACACATCTTAATGTTTTAAAGATCAAATCTTACTCTTAGAAGCACAGATGTGATAGTTGTCTATGACTGGATCAAATAAAAAATTCTCTTTTATTTTATAATAAAAAATGAAAATGAGCACAATGACTTTTCACAAAATCTTAAATTTGAGCTCTATATCTTTATAATTATAATAAAAAAAAATAATCACAACTGAGTTTTGTTCTCGTTTAAATTGACATTTAGCATGCTGACCTCTTTGTTTTCATGTTTTCTGCAGGAAAATGTTGGGCAATAAGCTGATTTTCTCCTTCAAAAACGACATTATTCTCGCACTGAACGAGCAAAAAGTGTCAGAGGGAGCCACCGTTCATTTCGACTTGGACTTCGAGAAAGTTGAAATGGTATATGAGGGTAAATCAAGCAGACGTACAAGATCAGAAGCTTGTACTGGAGTTCTGAAGCAAGCAGGAAAACGTACTCACAAAGAAGAGGAAACTTGAAAAGGTCGGCAAGGGAACTAAAACTAAAGATGGTTCAGTGCAGGAGACTATCAAAATAAGATCCATGGTCATGACAGCAGGGGCTGAGCTCATCAGTGCTCCTTTGACGAAAATCCTCAGGACGCGTTCGCAGCGGAGGAACCTCGCTCACCGCAAACACAGGGTACTTGCCTGTCTAGAAGAAAAACAATCAAGTTGAGCCAGTTGCAGAACATCTTCTACGCATGCAGAAGGAAGAATTACTGGAGCAATCGGATGAGGGTTACCTTACCCCTCTTGACAATAAAGCAGTCAGAGTCAGATGCTGTCGAAACTCGCACACTCGCCAAATATATGCCCTCTGGATCACGCGCAACACAGTTCAAAGAGCTCTCCCAACTGCATAGGAGAATGAGAAAGTCCAAGGCAATCAACCATACGACCCATCACTTGGTAAGCCAAGGAAGTTGCAGATAATTTCAGAGGACGAGTTGGAATTATTCCAAAAAGTTTGAAAGCAGCGTTTCGAACACTGTGAAAGGATGCAGGGAAAGTACATCAACATTCTGAAGGAATTGAATTACATAACGTATTTTCTGAGAGTGAACAAAAGAGGATAGTTGACTATGTCTTCCATCTCAGAGACCTGGGTCGAGCAGGTCGTTTAAGAAAGAAGACTTATTCTGAACCCCAGAAATAGATGACGGGAAAAGGACGAATCACCATTCAGTGTAATTGCTGTTACAACTTCACATATGATAATGAAGAAAATCCCCCGGGGATTACAAGATGACGAGGTGAATCCGTTACCACCAATTATAAAGAGGATGATCCAGAAAATAATGTTGTGACACATATTGCCTGCCAACCGCGTGCCTAATAGTTGCAGAATAAACATTTACCAGAAAGGGGACTGCATCCCGCCACATATAGATCATCATGATTTTCTGAGGCCATTCAACACCGTCTCGTTCATCAGTGAATGCAACATTTTGTTCGGCAGTGACTTGCGGACAGTCGGCCCTTGAGAGTTTCGAGGCTCAGCTGAAATTCCTCTATCCCTCGGGTAAGTCTTGGTACTTAAAGGGAATGGGGCAAATTTAGTCAGGCACTGTATCCCGGGAGTTCCGCGGAGAAGAGTTTTAATAACCTTCAGAAAGATGGATGATAGTAAGACACTGTTTGGATATCGACCTGATCCAGACCTAGGGACAGCAAGCCTCTAAGCATACATGAAGGGATTTCAGTTCTGGAATGTATCTTAAGAGGAAGGGTTAGTCTCTACCTAACTCCAAAGGTGCGCAAGCAGATGCTACTGCTATGATTTGATGACTACGACACAGATAAAATTATCCTATCCTATATCACCGTACTCAATTTCAGCAAAGTTAACAAAATTTGATTTTTCTTCAACAGCTTATAGATGATTCATACGCTTTCATAGCGGTCACTTTGTGCAATTGATTTAAAGCCGTTAAAACAAATTTGTCTGTACTAAGAGACAAAAGAACGATGTGAACAAAATTAAGTTTAACAACTTAAAGCAATCTTCTAAACCAAAACAAAATGACAACATTAAATCAAATAAAATCACGACGTTTTAAATCCATAACCACGTTCCATTTCTGACCCTGTTAGGTTGAGCCTCTTTAATCTATCACCAATGCCATCTCTTGACCCCAAATTTTCGACTATAGAAACTGTGGGTCCTACTCTCATACTTTGTTCATGGAATTTCCGTGACACTCCCAGTCTACAACATCTTGCGGAAAGAGTCTGACGATTCTAATCTACAAAACTGCACCTTTCTTTAGTCTTTCTGCCCATCGACGAACATACTAAAGTCATTATGAAGTTGCACAAATTTTCACAGTTCCACGGTTTGCACAAACTTCCAACAGTACACATTTTCGCTACCTCTAAGGGTTGGAAATTAGACTCAGTGCCTTCCTCCCCGATGCAGCAGTCATTCTTTTCTTGATCAGCTCTTGAGTTGGGACTCAAGTCCAATGCTTTCCCACTCAACTTGATCATTTCATCGCCGCTTAAGTTTGATGTTAGTCATAATGCATTCCTTCCTAATGTGATAGACATTTTCGCTACCTCTAAGTGGTTGGAAATCAAGTCCAGCGCCTTCTTTTTCAATTTAGCAGACATTCTTTTCCTGATCAGCTATTGAGTTGAGACTCAAGTCCAGTGCTTTCCCACTCATCCTGATCATTTCGTCACCGCTTAGGTTGGATGTTAGTCATAACGCATTCCTACCTAATGTGATAGACATTTTGGCTACCTCTAAGAGTTGAAAATCAGGCCCAACGCCTTCTTTCCCGATTTAGCAGGTATTCTTTTCCTGATCAGCTATTGATTAGGGACTCAAGTCTAGTATTTTCACACTCATCCTGATCATTTCGTCACCGCTTAGGTTGAATGTTAGTCACAACGCATTCCTACCTAATGTGATAGGCATTTTCGCTACCGCTATAAGTTGGAAATCAAACCCAACGCATTCCTCCCCGATGTAGCAGATATTATTTTCCTGATCAGCTCTTGAGTTGGGACTCAAGTCCAGTACTTTCCCATTCATTCTGATCATTTCATTATCGCTTAGGTTGAATGTTAGTCATAGCGCATTCCTTCCTAATGTGATTGGCATTTTTGCTACCTATAAGGGTTGGAAATCAGGCCCAGCGCCTTCCTCCCCGATGTAGCAGACATTCTTTTTCTGATCAACCCCTGAGTTGTAACTCAGTCCCAGTGTTTTCTCACTCATCCTGATCATTTCGTCACCACTTAGGTCGGATGTTAGTCATAGCGCATTCCTTCATCCTGATCAGCGATTGAGTTGGACTCAAGTCCAATGTTTTCTCACTCATCCTAATCATTTTATCACCGCTTAGGTTGTATGTTAGTCATAGCGCATTTCTTCCTAATGTGATAGACATTTTCACTACCTCTAAGGATTTGAAATAAGGCCCAACGCCTTCCTCACCGATGTAGCAGGCATTTTTCTCCTGATCAGCTATTGAGTTGGGACTCAAGTCCAGTGCTTTCCCACTCATCCTCAGTATTTCGTCACCGTTTGAGTTGGATGTTAGTCATAGCGCATTCCTTCCTAATGTGATAGGCATTTGAACTACCTCTAAGAGTTGGAAATCAGACCCAGCGCCTTCGTCCTCGACGTAGCAGACATTCTTTTCCTGATCAGTTATTGAGTTGAGACTCAAGTGCAGTGCTTTCCCACTCATCCTGTTTATTTCGTCACCGTTTAAGTTGATGTTAGTCATAGCGAATTCTTTCCTATTGCGAAAGGCATTCTCGCTACCTCTAAAGGTTGAAAATTGCACCCAACGCGTTCCTCCCCGCTGTAGTAGACATTCCTCGATCAGTTTTCGAGTTGGATATAGCTTTCCCAACATTCCTGCTCGATTTGATTCATTCTTACAAATGTTTACATGTTCCTACACTTTCCTCAAATTCCCGATGTAGTAGACTTCTGATTCCTTCGCTAACCCTTGAGTTGGAGGCAAATTCCAGTGTTTTCCTCCTCAACGTTGTAGACATTTCTCAATCAGCCCCCGAGTTGGATATGAGTCTCAGTGCGTTTCCACTCATCCTAATCATTTCGTCACCGCTTAGGTTGGATGTTAGTCATAGCGCATTCCTTCTTGATGTGATAGACACTTTCGCTACCCCTAGCGTTAGAGGCAAAATTCAGGGATTTCCTCTTCAACGTAGCCGAAATTTCTCAATCATTTCTTGAGTTGGAACTCAATCCCAGTGCATTTCCTCTTAACTTCACTCCTTCCCACAAGTATCTTTTGCAAACAGTTCACAAAATTTTCACAGCATCTTTTTCAACTCCCTCGCTACCGCTTGGGTCGGATGCAATTCCTTGTGCCTTCCGCCCCACTGTAGCCGGCATTCCTTCAACACTCACTTGGGTCGGATGCAGTCCCCTTGCCTTGCTTCCCAATGCTTCAAAAGCTTCTGTCAATATCTCACAAATCATAATATAATTTGTAGTGAATTTAAATAAATTGCAGAGAAAAGAAAAAAACAGTAAGCAAAAAAACAAATCGTAACAACAACCAGCAATTGTGTATGGTGATCATACAACAACTAGTGTGTATGGTGATCCTACAACTCCGTACAACAGTCAGGAGTCTCAAATAGCACATGTATGGCTTCCTACGAACTTAAAAAGCAATGCACAACACTTATGCAGCTTCCTACGAAACCAAACCATAGTTGACAACACCTATGTGGCTTCCTACGAACCAAAATCATAGTGGGCAACACCTATGTAGCTTGCTATGAACCCAAATCATAGTGGACAACATCTATGTGGCTTCCTACGAACCCAAACACTAATGGACAACACTTAGGTGGCTTCCTATGAACCCAAACAATGGTAGGCAGCACCTATGTGACCTGCTATAAATCCAAACAGCAATTTTAAAGGTCGAACAGTGCTTAGAAAGCTTCCTATCACTCCAAACAGCAACTATAAAGGCTAAACAGTGCTTAAAAAACTTTCAACCATTCCAAACAGCAGCTATAAAGACCAAACAGTACTTACAAAGCCTCCTATCACTCCAAATAGCAGCTATAAAGGTCAAATAGTGCTTACAAAGCCTCCTACCACTCCAAACAGCAGCTATAAAGGCCAAACAGTGCTTATTACATAAAACAACACTAAACATCATGAGAAAACATCCACACATCACGATATCAAGGTTAACTACTTAAAAAGTTTTGTTGCAACAAGTTGTACAACATTCTCAAACATATGGTCGGGACAAGTAAAAATTCTTTAAAAATGAATTGAAGCAACAAATATATAAAGCATTGAGTTCTAAAGAAAGAATACTGCAATAAAGAGTGGCAAAAATAATTTTTATTTTGAGCAAAAGCACTGATAACTAAAGCAGATAGACAAAGAATAATTACTTTCGGATATGATCATTCCACCAAGAACATTATCCAAATCAGAGATGAAACATAACTTTAAATATACGCTAGCAAGTCAGTAGATGGGAAATAATGAGATTCACATAATAAAGTAGATGGGAAATAATGAGATTCACATAATAAAATGTGATGGTAATGAATCCATCAGATGTCATAAATCTTTTGACAACTAGAATCAAGGCTCAAATGATGCGAAGTAGCATGCAGTATGCGCAAAGCAAAGAAAAAAATCCAAAATGTCCTTGCTCCAACACCCAACCAGTTAAAGAAGTGTCGGCGATAAAAAGTTGAGTTGCGGGAGTTGCCCGTAGGAAGCTGTCAGTCACCAGAATCGAAATCTCGTCGCCCGCTTCGGAAGAACGTTTTAATTTACATATAGATTTAAGTTTTAGAAAAATATGAAATCAAACTAACCCCATATTTTTCATAGTTTAAATGAAAGAGCGCTTTACATCAAACCCTGTATCTATCCCGATGGATAAACACAAGACTTGAGGATGAGACTCGATCAAATAAACTAAGAAATATATGACGTCCGTTTGGTCTGTGAAAGTGTTTTATTTGACGACAAATTCTCCTATTTAATATAAAAAATTAAATAAGGTTTATTTTAAGCTGAGTTCGGAAAAACTTCCTACAAGGACAAGCCCCTATAGTTAATAACATCTTAAATGACCGAAGTCACTTAAGAATAATCTCGATAAAAATCAAGAAATATTGCCTTCGAGGATGTCAAAAGGATATGACTTTTCAACGAAATCGGACAAAAAAGTGTGCAAAAGAGGAATTGTTCAAACTTCGAACATTTATTTTTAAATCCAAAGGAGGAACAACTACAGATTCGAAGGAGAACCTCGGTGACTTTCCAGTCTCCCATATGATTTGGCTTCAATTTCGAAAAGAAATATTCTAGTGTTTTATCGTGGCAATTGTTATTTAATTAGTGCTTACATTCGTGTGAAACAATCACACAAACAGTCTGAAAGATGTGAGAATTTAGGTCGTGACGGACGACAATCTCGAAATCCTAAAACGATTTAGGGTTTAGATCGTACAGCAAAGCTATACGAATGTCTAACGAAAAGTTGAGGATTTATGTTGCGCTAGGCGAACAAACTCAAAATCCTATGGATTGTTGTTTTAATTTCCAGGAAAAGGAATGGTTTAATTGGAAAAGACATGTTCTGCTGTTGAAGATGGTCGTGTTGCCCACCGCGTTATTTCCAAGCTCCTTGTCGTGACGAGTTTAAGTTTTCTAGGGTGTCAGGTTATAATGTCAAATCCGACGGCCCTATAGTTATAGCTCTTCAGATGTTTTATAGAAAACATGTTGAAATTGTACAGTATATAACATAAAAGTAGAAAATGTAGCACTAAAACAGTAGGGTGTGCAGTAAAGAAAGCAGTACAACATGCAGTGTAAAGAAAAGTAAAAGGTACAGCAGGGAAGTGATTATAAGAGAATAACATGTTGTAAACATAAAACAAACCTGTATACCTGAGAGATCTGCTGTTCCTTAGGTGTAATTGATGCAACAGGTACAAGCAACAAAATTTGAGGAAGCAAGCTAAAATGCTTTAAAGAAACATCGTCCAGAAATCTCAAGAAAGATCATCAAAAGACTCACGACAAGAGAAATGTGAGAAAATCGACGAATCGAAAAATCGCTTAAGATCGTAGAAAATATGAGAAAATCCCGAAAGAGGACCACGAGTGTTTTATCCAAAAAAAAATCGATGATACATATGAAAAAGTCCAAAAAGAGGGGACCGCAAGCACTCGGGTCGGGGCTAGGCTCAACTATATATTAGTACTCGAGGGTCGTCGAAGGCTACTCGGTCACCCGAATGTATAAAACCCGCCACTGAACTAGAAGGGTGTCCTATCGAACCTAACTAAAGAGGGTATTCCTTAGCCTAAACAGGTGATCAATAGGTGGGCAACCAATGTTTAAAATGTTTTTAAAATTTATGTTTTCAGCATGCACAGGTTTCAAACATGCGAAAAGTGAGCTGTATCAATTTTGTATGTAGCGAAAAATGTATTTTTATTTTGGAAAAAGGTGTTTGTTCTTATCAAATTTATTTTTATCAATTTTGAAAAGTAGTTATCCACGAGTCGATCACGCTGTCGGGCATAAGGCTACCAACAACCTAAGAAGGTTCGGGTCAACTCCCGCTAGTCTTGTGTCGGTGAATGATACTGTCATCCTACAGCTCACGGGGTTCTTGAATCGGATCCTAATGGGTTCCTGAATCGGATCCCGATGTCGTAGGATGACATATCATTCTGCTCTATCTCTAGTGTGCATTTGCCATCACCGCCCTAAGCCCCAAAACAAAATTGACCTACTTGCGACCTTGTTTGATGGTTTCACGTATAGCAAAAGGCTATACGTGGACATTTATGTATCGAACATAAGCATAAAAAAATGAACTAATAAGCAAGGAAAAAAAGAACAAAAATGGGGTGAGAGAGAGGAGACACTGATCCACCTAAAACACTGAAAAGACGGAGGACGGATCAACCCTCAAAACTCGTAACGAAAAGACCTGAAAAGAAAGACCCAAAGATCCTTGAAGCAATCTAGAGGGATATCATTTTCTCAGGTTTTTATAAATGGCTTAACCCAAGTCAAAATGACCTCACACACCAGTGACTTCCTAACATCGGTGGCCCAACTCCCAAGGACATCTTTTATGAAATTAATTTATTCTAACCAAATGCTTTTCCAAAATGAGACTTAGAAATCTCCCAAACTTCACAAAAGGAAAATAAGTCGGAGAATACCATCACTAGTACTTCCAAACCCATGCAAAAATCAGGATCTTCCAACTTCCAAATTAATCAATGGCCTCATATATCAAATAAGTATAAAATCTTCCCATAGAACCAAATAATTGCTCACGGCCGGGGTCAATAGAGGAGGATATATGCACCAAGACTTTTGGTCAAGGCAAAACAAGGCCAAAGAGACTCGTGGCCAAGGCAACCCAAGNGGCCAAGGCAACCCAAGACACAGAAGGAGAGGAGGCTCACGGCTAAGGCAACCCAAGGCCAAAATAGGCTCACGACCAAGGCAACCCGAGGCACAGAAGAAGAGGAGGCTCACGGCTAAGGCAACCCGAATCAATTATATGAAGATATTTGATATACACAAGAGAGTACAAGATATAACCCTCATTTTAGAATAACAGATTTGATCCATCAATAATCATCCAAATCTTCAAGCACAACAAGACGGGCTATAGATTAAATTAAGCCATCCCCAATAGGTCTTACGGGTAGGAGCTAAGGCCAATAAAAGTCAAAACCCAAAGCCACCTCTCGGGCAGGGGCAAAACAAGGCAAAACCGAGCTCCCAACCAGAGTAAAACCAAACCTTTCCCATAGCTATGGAACAGGGACATGAATAAACACCACAACAGGCTCTCGGGTAGGAGCTAAAACAAGAAAATCGAGCTCCCATATCAAGCCAAAATAAATCCCTCAAGGTTAACAAGTAAAGCTCACAATGCCCAAGACAAGATCTCAATCCAGAACCAAGCCTCCAACCCTTCCAAGGTAAAAACCGAGCCCCTAAAGAGATCAAATCAAAGATTTAAAGGCTAATCAAATGCAGTATATGATAGAAAATTGAAACCCAACAATTTTTAGGTAAACCGTAAACCAGCAAGGGCAAAACGAATAAAGCCACGTCCCAAATCAAACAAAAATATGCCTCATAATCAGGCAAGAGTCAAGAGCTAGAGTATGTAAGACCGAGCCCTAATGGAGGCCAGAAACCGAGCCACTCAAGGCTAAAATAGGGCCCAAGCATATATAGAAACTCAAGCTTTAACAAAAAATTAAAGTTCCATTTACTTCAAGGTGAAACCGACCCATTTAGAACCAAAGAGTAGTTCACATGCCTTTTGAAACATCAAGATATAGAGCCAACATATGTCTTCAACAAAAGCAACAATATAGAGAGTATATTTAGGCCCCCAACTTAAATATTCCAAGCATGAAACAACTTCAAATATAAGTTTAAACAAAGTGATGCCTCATGAGGTGCTAAACCCAACCACCAAAACAAGTTACAAGACTTGTCGAATTAAATAAATCCCACAACATGTATTTCAAGCAAGGAAGAGCCATAAGAAACCAAAGCCGAGCCCCCAAACATGCATGAAAGGCCAAATAAACTCTCCAATATCTCAAGCTAAATAAGAATAGATGAAAAGCCTCATAATACATATCCCAACATGCTTGCAAGAGGAGCGGACATTAGCTCAAAGCTACATTTTCCATTATTCTCAATTGCTTTTGAACAAAAAGAGAAAGAAGAGCTAGCATCGTCTCCAAGCCACGTTTCAACTTTCTTATTCACGGTAATAGAAATATGCCATAGTTTTACCATTTTAAGCAAGTAAGGAAAAGAGAAAAGCCTATAACATGTTATAATTTTATCCTTCTAAACAGGTAATCAAATCTAGCCCTTTGAATGCCAACTAAGTAAGCATGCTGTATCACCTATCGCACAGAGCTAACAGGGGCTCGGCAGGGCAAAATTGAAAACAGGGCAAGGCACAAAAGCATAAAAGGTACCTCCTTGAAGCAAAAGAAAGTAACATAGGAACTTTAAAGGCACTCCCCAACTTCAACTCCTCCAATAGCAAGAGGAAACCAATTAAACCACCAGAAAATTAAAGAAGTGAGAAAAGAAAATGACAGAGTTTCCTCCCTCAGAGATTTTCAGCATACTCTCCCAGGGCTACAAAACCGAGCTCTAATATATACCAGAGAAGGAGAAGAATGATTAAGAAGATACGACAGAAGGATAGAGCGCAGAGGATACTATCCTCGCAGAGGCCACGCTCTGCGGCAAGGAGGGTCGAGAGCAAAGGATAGGATCCTCGACAATAATTAGGGGATGGGTGGTCTGCGAGATTGTCTCGCGTGCAAGAGGCGAACGCGGGAGTGAAGGTCCAACGGCACAAGAAGGACGCGGGTCAGGCGAGCGAACGAACAAAGCTAGGGCTGAGGCCCATGGGTTCGAGAAAAGCGGTGGGGAGGGGAGTAGATAGATTTAGGTTTTAATAAATAATAATAATAATAATAAAATATCATTTAATATTATAATTACACCTAAATTATATATCCTTCCCCAGACGCGTCGTCGCAATGGAACGAATGTCTCCCCTAGGCAAAATCGATGTTCCGGACGCATCGACGCAGTTCGTTTCGTCAACCGGAGTCGTCCGGGCAACATCGTCGTTGATCGGGTCAAAAAAGCGTCGCGGTCCAAATCCTATCAAAATTTCGGTATGAGTTCAATAAAACAGCACGACGCAGAGGACGGCGGCGCCAAATCAACGAGTACAACCAATCCTAAGGCCGACAATCCTATAGGAATACTCCCTGAGTTCCTTTAGAGTAGTCTTACCTGCTAAACAATAACAGTCAAAACTACTACATGGAACGTCAAGTCAAGCGAAGAAAAGTTCAGAATTGCTAACGGGGAGGGCTCCTTCACTAGTTTTCTAGGAGTAGTCGACAGAAAGGTCCTACGGCTAGATCCTAGGCTACTAAGAAGAGGAAAACTGCACCTCGACCGAAAGCGAGGTCAACAAGAAGCATGAATCGATTAAGGTTCAAACCATATCTTAGATTTTCGACTAATAAAATCATGATCACCATATAACAAGGATCTGATTTAAAACATAGAGAGAGAAACGCATGTTGCCTACCCTTTTGATGTTGTCAGAGAAGCAGTCGCAAAGGGAGAAGAAGTTGAGCGAGGAGCAGAATCAAACCAGAGGAGGATAGGAAGGCGGGGTCAAACGACTGCTTTTGTCGAGCGAGGAAGAAGCGAGGTGGGCGAGCGGGATTCAATTCACAAAGAGGAGCTGGGGCTTCGGTTAGGACGCCAGGAGAAAACATGCAAGGTTTGCGGTTCACAGAGGAGCAGGAGAAGGTGAGGGGGAATGAGTGGTCTTCTGGTCGTGAGGGAGAGGTGCAGCAGGAGCCAAATCGTAGCTAGTAGGCGTGCGGTTGCGATTCGCAAGGGAGAAGGTGAGCGAGAGAGGGCTTTCGAACTAGAGAGGGAGGCTAGTATAGAATGGGGCTTCTTCTGCATCTAGAAGAGGAAGGCCAGCAGGTGGGGTTCGGTGCAGAGGAGGAAGGAATCGAATGGGAACTCTTGAGAGTGGGACTGCGAGCGAGGGGAGTCGAATTGAGCAGAGCCGGGGAGTAAGAAGGCGAGCGTTCTTTTTAGAATAGGAGCGGGTGTCGAATTAATCAGGAGTCATTACGTGAAGCTTTGGCAGGGAAATAAATGGTTTCCACAAGGGAGGTTCAATTGGAAAAGATTAACACCTGATCATATTCAATTAATATGAGTTTTAAATGCTCCTTTTGAATTTTGAATTTTGAAATTCAAAATTATGTGAGCTAGGTAATTAGCCTGTGTTCAACCTGAGTCCAGCCCGAATCAAATAAGAATCAAACCCGAGCCCGCGCCCTGCTAATTTAAAAAAAACATACATCAATATTCAAGTTAATCGCTCGTGTGCGAAACCATAATAATATGGGTGCCCTTCCCGGCTAAAGTTGATGTCCCAGACGCATCTGTGTTGTCCGTTTCGTAATCCGGGGTCGTCCGGACGAGTTCGCCGACAGACGAGTCAATTCAATTTAAAATCGTGCGGGGTACGATGCATACGCAAAATGCGGCATTATCGAGTGTTCGGGTCGCAAGAGGTTCCCTAGGGGCTGCTCCAATTTATGTAGGAACTCGACTCGAGTTTCATGTGTCGATCCTAATCAATTCAACGAAATGCCGAGGATTCGGAACCGCCCATGCGAGACTTGAAGAAGTGACGAGGTGACTCAAATTTTTTAAATGGTGTGGGTCCGGTACTAATCCTCTAAGAGGGTCAAACAAAGAAAACCTAAGGCCAGACCCTAGGCTCAAAGGAGAGAAGTAAAGACCTCATCTAAAATGAGGTCAACATATGACTGCAATGGTTGCCTAAGAATCTCTAGGCCATCCTAAGAAGTCACATCATCAACATAGGAAACATTTTAATCTCTTTAGTGATCTGGTGAACATGATGGCTGCCCTCCAAATCACAACCATTGCCCTCATATATTATTAACCATAAATGGAACAAACTGTGATCTTCCAGTGCAAGTTATGAGCATGTCATAAATCTAAAAAATTGCCATATTGTGTCTTTTTAACTGCATTCCTCATGGAGATTAAAGTAAAAGAAAAAAATAACGAAAAAAATCCTTGGTATTCCAGCCTAACAAATGATTATCATTCATTTTCATTGACTACATTAACTCTAAGAAAAAATTATTATTCATGCAAAGAGCTCATCTACAATGTTTCTCAACAATAAAGGAGATCACAATAAATTATTTGCATATCTTCCACATGCTTTCAAATTACAGAAGATCCACTTATTTACATCAATGAATCAGCATCCTTGCATCTAACAGAAATTTCATCAATTAGTAGCAGAGAAACATAGAAATGCTAAAGCCCACACAACAGAAGTTAAAAGTGAGGGTCGAGATTACTAAAGAACTCAACACAAGAATTGGTATATGTATAAAGTAGACAGACAAAGAAAAAAGAGAAGTAAAGATTTAATCCAAGTAAAGTGTATTAAAGATGAAAATTAAAGTGTTTTTCTTATAAGAATATATTCAAGATAGGTGGGTAAGATATTTTGATAATCTTCTCAAAGAAATTTTTAAGAATATGATCGACCTTAGTGATCTTAATACCGTTAATATAGAAATAGATTTATTTTTACCATCGCATTAGCGAAAAGGAAATGAATGAGGCTTTAAAAAAAACCAACTATAGAAAATCAATAAGACTTGATGATCCCAATATACGTATGGAATTATTTAGGAACTTTAAAAGTTTTGTTGGCATACTAAACTTTTTAAAATTATTTTAAAAGCTAAACATATGCATGAGTGGAGGAAGAGAATTTTGGTCCCCAATTCTAAGAATAAAGTGGATGAGCAAGACTGTCCAAATTATAGAGAAATTAAGTTATGGGAGACTAATTGAGCATAGGTTAAGACGTCATACAAGGATTTTTCATAAACAGTTTGGATTTATGCCGGGCAAGTTTACCATGGATGCTATATATTTATTAGGAGATTTGATGGACAAGTATGGAGGGATTAAGGAGTATCTACACATAATTTTCATTAATTAGAAAAATCTTAAGATAAGGTTCCAAGATGATTTCTTCGGAGAGCTTTATAAATCATAATCACTGTCCGCATACATTCTTAATCATAAATGAAGCAAACAGCAACACACAAGTGCAAGGTATGTATACATTACCATCCAGATAATTGCTAGATTATTAGGTCCCATATAATTGCATTTCTTGGCGGAGATTGAGGTAAAGACGACAGAAACAGCAAAAAAATCCTAGGTATTGCAGCTGAAGCAATTGATTATTAGCCATCTTATATTGCCAACCAAAAACATAACTGGCACATTTGCCAAGATACGTGCATTGCAAAACATATCAATTGAAAGTGACACACACAAACCAACATAATATTAAGAAATTTACATATCACACAATTCTTACGTAGTTACATATCAAATACCTAAAGTTTGATAATTACACTTGCTTTAGCAATGGATTAACAACTGTTTTAGAAAAGAAATCCCGTGTTGATCTTTTATCTTCTTATATAAAGATGCAGGTTTGAATCCTCTCAAATTATCACATTCAAGAAAGGGAGCCAATCATTGTCGAAATTCATCAGAAAAATAAAAGCATTGGTTGCCTGATAAAAATCAGGCCATCCTAAATGCCTCAAGCAGCTGCTGCCTGTTGCACCTGCCCCCAACCGCAGTCACCACGTGCAGCCCAATGTTTCCGCAATCCACCAGCCGCCATAGACCACCCCAATCGTTAACAGGTGTAATTTACAATTAATTCAATTTTTTTTTTTCAAACGAAAGAAGATAATGTAAAGCAATATCATTAATTTACACCGAACCAAACATCTCCAATATATAACAAATACAATACATTAATTATATACTGCATTCTTCTTTCACTACCCGCATGTTGTCATCTCTTTGGATAAGTCAACATAACATCATCATCATCATTGCAACCACTCCTCCAACGGCCACAAAAAAAAGGAATCCCTTAGAAGATTGATGATGAACCACTGTATCATCCACAACTAAACCCAATTTAAATCAATACAATCTAACAATTTTATCCTGCAACGTATGCTGACAAACTGGAAAAAAAATGTCAACAAGAAACTCCCTACAAAGAGTTCATTTTGAATGCTACACCAGTTACAATCTAGATGCACAACAATATCTATGTATATAGACATGTATATTGATAGAGAGAGAGAGATGGTGTGTGTGGGTATTCAAATCTTCAGACCTAGCAATTGCACAGTGCTTCAACAGCGAAATAAATTAAACTAACAACTAAAATCCATCATAGAAAGAGAAGCTTTATTTCTGTCCACTCAACTCGTGCACCAGGTTAGGAGAAAATGGTAGTATCAGTTGCTTGAAGATGGATATCAGACCAACCATCATAATTTACCTTTCTTGGATTTAGAAAAACTGAATCACCATAAGATCTGCAGACATTGAACGGTAAGGCTCCGCAACTAAACCTTCTCAAGTAAATATGTCCCAATCATTAATATTTCAAAACACCTACAACTAAATAGAATTGACCATAGGATTTAGCAATAAATCACCTCAACTTTCAAGTAAAAGGCGCCCAACACTAATATTTAATAAATACACATTTTAATAACTTGGTGCAACAACCCATAGAGTCGTGCATCCTCCACAGCCATCCATCTGTTATAAATATGCATTACAACATGCAGAGCTTAACGCATTTAAAGCCCACTAATTTGATAAATCACATTTTTCCTCCATTATTAGTAAAGTCCAATATTAGTTAAATCTCATTATTCATGTGATAGGAGTTACACTCTCGCAAATAACGAATCCGAAAGCAAATAGACCAACGATCTTTCACAATTTACCAAAACTTTGAAATTGCAATGCCAAAAAGTCCAAGCTTTACAAATTGCAATGTTTCACTCACAATATTTCACAATTTTGATTTACAAGGTTTATTAAGGGTGCGTTTGGAGCAGCACTGGTAGAGTGGTCAGTACCGCACTGCTTGGGTGTTTATGAAAACAACTTCTCTGTTTTCCATGCAAAATATGTTTTTATTCCATCTTAGATTATAAATATTAACAAAAATATGATTCCAAATGGCCCAAAAAAATAATGCAAAACAGGTTGCTGGAGCAACAGGTAATCATCATATTTCATCATTGTTAATAGAGAAATGGACCCAAGTTTGCCAAAACATCCAAGACTTGAGTATGCAGAGAAGCTTTCCACATATCACTATGCATCAATCCCTGTGATAATGGAAGCAATGGTTGCCTAAGAATCTCTTTGCCATCCAAAGATGCCACAATGTCACCAAAAAACATACAGATCCTCGTATTGGCCAGGTGCACAAGATGGATATACCATAAATCACCATCAAGCCCCTCAAACCTTCATAATCGTAAATGAAGCAAACTAGAGTCTGCAGCACACTAGGGCAAATTATGTTTCTCAGAAATCCACATAACAGCCATATAAGAAGTCAATATAATTGCATTTCCTGGTGCAACTTGAGATAGAGAGAGCAACAGCAGAATCCTCAGCATTTTTGTCTGCCAATGATTACTAGCCATCATATGCGGCCAAATAAAAATATAACAAGCATATTTGTCCTAATATGTGCATTATGACTAACAAACTGCCATTTTTTACATATATCCTCAACAAATTCACAAATGTTTTAGGAAGGATAACCTGATTGATTGTTTAGACATGGAAATTCACATCCTTCCAAATTAGCTTCAAGAGAGAGAAATACCAAATCATAGTTAAATTTTAATATTTGAGCGAGAATTTGAAAATTGGATGAAAAAGGGTGCTGGGTGATGGATGCTAGATTTGTAAATAGTAATGTTTCAAGTGCTATGTATATAAGTGCCCCAAAAGTAAAAGCAGCTTTCTAAACGTCCTCTCACATCAAGCTTAAATAAAAGGGATACTTACATGCATACAGCCCGAAACATCGATATTTACAAAAAAGGCACCCAGGTATTTTTTTTGAACTGCCGAACCGAGTATTTACTCGTGCCTCGATGAAACTATCTAGAATTTGATAAAAATGAAAAATATGGATTAGGGTTTTACCATGAATTTTGATATTTGAGTGAGAATTTGAAAATGAATGAAAGAGAGTGGCTGATTTGTAAATAGCAAGTTTCGGATGATTTGTATGTAATTTTCTGTCTCATTCTCAATGCCTGCAAGTGTAAGAGAAGCGAAGAAAAAAAATACCTTTGAAGATCTGTAAAAAAGGCAATAACAATCACCATTCCACCAACAGAAATCTCCATATTACATAGTACACTAAAACAAAAAAACAAAATACTAAACCTCTCAAACAAAAAGAAAAAACCTTATTGTGTTAGGTTGTGATGAAGAATAAATTCTTGATTGCTGCATGTAATCATGCGGAGGATGCTAAAAATCAACATTCAACTAAAATAATCACTCCTGCGAGCACCACAAAATTCCACCATGCGGACAAAATCTGAGGATTTACTCATAGGATGGATGATGAAACACCTCATCATGCCCAAGTAAATCTAATGAAGAGTTTCCTCTTTTTCTCCTCCACAAATAAAGGAACCCCTTTTTTCCACTCTTTACATGCGATGTGAATCCATGGAGTACTAAGCATCCAATAATTTTCACATAAAAGTTTTTAATAAATGATTTTAAAAATCTAAAGGAATAAGCAAACGAACAAATTTTGAATTAGTATCTAGAAGTTTACAACATTTAGATAAGATGGATAAATAGATTGAAAGATAGAGATAGAGAGAGAGAGAGAGAGTAGGCATTCATATCTTCAGTCCTGGCAATTGAACGGTACTTCCACAATGAAATACATTAAACTAACAACTGAAATCCATCATAGAGAACGAGAAACTTTATTTCTTGCCGATCAACTCGTGCCCCAAATTCGGAGAAAATGGTAGCATCAGTTGCTTGAAGATGGATTTCAGACCATCCTTCAAAATTTATCTTTCTCGGAGTTAGAAAAACTGAATCACCGAAGCTCTGAAGAAATTTAACAAAAAGGCTCTACAACTACACTTTCTCAAGTAGAAATACGCCAATCATTAATATTTTTGTTGGATTACATTAGGGGTCGGCTTTAAACTCGTATCTTTTTTCTTTAGTTATGGATGCTCCTAGTGGGCATTTACAGAAGGATGTACCTTGGTGTATGCTTTTTGCTGATGATATCCTTCTCGTGGACAAGACGAGAGAGAAAGCTCAAAAAAAACTTGAATTATTGAGGTCTATATTGGAGTCTAAAAGCATTCGTTTGAGTAGAACTAAAATTGAATACATGGAATGTAATTTTAGTAGTAGTAGCTCTAGTGACAGAATTATAACTATGGGTGATCAAATAATTAAGGTGTAAACGCTCTAGATATTTCGGGTTTCAAAGTGATGGTGATAAAGATGAAGATGTTATTAGTAGAATTCAAGTCGGTTGGTTGAAGTGGAGGAATGCTTCGGACCTATTGAGTGATAGAAAAGTACCGCTTATACTGAAAGGAAAATTTTATAAGATGGTGGTGAGACTTGCAATGTTGGCCTTAAAAGGAAAAGTATAAAACTAAGTTAAATGTTGTCAAGATGAGAATGATTAAGTGGATGAGTGGCTTTTCACTTAGAGACAAAATGTGAAATTAATATATCCGTGATAGGGTTGGTGTAGCTCCAGTGACAGGCAAAATTAGAAAGTGTCGTCTTAGATGATTTCGTCTCATTAAATGTCGACCAACTGATGATCTGATTAGGAGAGTAGATGTTTTCGATTCAACTTAAGTTAAGAAAAGTAGAGGTAGACCAAGAAAGACTTAGGCATATTGCATAAAAAAATGATCTTAGTTTATTATAATTAAAGGAATATATGACGCTCAATAGAACGCAATGGAGAAAAATGATTCATGTAGCTAACCCCACTTAGTGGGATAAAGCTTTGTTTTTGTTGTAGTACCTACAATTGAATAAAATTGAGCAAAGGAAAATTTAATTATGCAAGATCAAATGGTATTAATCACCTCAAGTGCCCACCATTGATATATAATCAAATACACAACGGAATAACATGGTACAACAACCCAAAAGTCATGCATCCACCACAACAACCCCATTTGTTACAAATTCACATTACAACAAACAGATCTTTATGCATTTAAAGCCCACTATTTGGATAAATCACATTTTCCTCCATTATCATTTAAATCCAATATATGATAACATGTTTTATGGAGATTTACAGTTTTACTAAGGCCAGTGGAGGGGTTGTGCAGTTTGGAGCGCACCTACAGAACATCTAGAAAAACAAGTTTTTGACTGCTTTCTCACAAAGTTGTGGTGGAAAAGTTGTATTTCACAACCTAACGAGCTAAGTAAAGTGTCTGCAAAGAAGCTTAAGTCTGAGTTTTTGAAAATAATAACAAATTGTAATAGCAACCACATTTTCTCAAACAACAGTTTCATCTGCAACGATTTCATAGTTGCTTCTTTAAATAGTTGTAACTACCCCAAACTAACCCCAAATCCTCATTGAGTTGAATCCTACATGTAGCCAAACAGCTCCATATATTGTAGAAAAAAGTTAACATAATAGAATTCAGTAAACTGCTTGGTGAAATTAGCATGGTGATAGAATATTACTATACATGAAATAGCATATTTCACAATTAAAAAGTAAGAAATAGTTATATTTTAATGAGATATTAAAAATTTTAGTGTTATGTATGTAAATATGAACGTTTAAGTGTTAGATGTATAACTACATGAGAATTGGGTGGTATGCATGTAAATGCCAATTTGTTTACCAAACATGGGATCCGCTATTGTGAGAAAATGGTAAATAAAACATATCTAATCAACTAGACAACTAGCTTTCCCTCCAACATCTGACCAAGCCCTACAAGGTTAAAATTGTTTTTGATTGCACCAGTTGCCTTAAAAGGCTATCCTTGATGCCTCGCCGATACAACAAAAGCCGAAGGAGCAAAACAACGCTTCTCAATATAAAAGATGTAGATTTTAACAATGAAATTAAAATATATGCATATTTCTCTCTATGATTCCATTCATAAACTCAATGAAAATCTGAAAATATATACATGATTGACATAAGGTTTTCATTCTTCGATTAATTGGTTATTTCTTCAAATGAAACAAATAAATAAAAAACTAGTTATTCACATTTTCTCCTCAACCAAACAGATGGTTGAAAACTAATTTTATGTAAACTTCCACTTGTTCTATTTCTATTTCATTTGTGTTTCGTCTCATTCAATTCCTTTAACAAAACTATGCCATTGGGAAAGGTTGTGGAAGAAAGCCACAATCATTCAACAATGATTGATAACCTGATCAAATTCTAGCCATGTTCATGACCTCCATGGGGACGTAAAACAAAATTCCAATTCCAACACTATCCCACAAATGAGCCACCCAAAACCCCGTGTGAATAAAAACTCTAATACTTTGCAAACCAATTTTCCTTTCAGTCTAAGCAGTACTTTTCTATCACAAAATAGGCTCGAAGCATTCCTCCACTTCAACGAACCAACTTGAATTCTACTAATAACATCCCATCAATATCACCATCACTTTGAACAATAGACCTGAGACATTTAAAGCGTTCATACCTTTTAATAATTTGATCACCCATAGTTACATTTTTGTCACTAGAACTACTACTACTAAAATTACATTCCATGTATTCACTTTTAGTTCTACTCAAATGAAGGCCTTCAGACTCCAAGGTAGACCTCCATAATTCAAGTTTTTCCTTAGCTCTCTCTTGTCTCATCCACGAGAAGGATATCTTCAGCAAAAAGCATACACCAAGGTGCATCCTCCTATAAGTGTCCAGCGAGACCATCCATAACTAAAGCAAAAAGATATGGGCTTAAAGCCGATCCCTGATGTAAACCAACATAAATAGGAAAATATTTAGTCAAGCCTCCTTCGGTTCGAACAAAAGTAACAGTTCTTAAATACGTATCTTTAATGACTTAAATATAAGTCATATCAACACCTTTTAATTCTTCAAGTACAAAATTTGCCACTTGTTTAATAGTATTGTTACTTTATCCCAAATACAATTTGCATTTTCATGAACATCCCAAATTTTAAAATCTTGAATTTTACTCATAAAAATAATTTTATTTGTATTTTAGGTACCATATCTAATTCTAAGACAATGATTCCTAGTATTCTTTAATTTACAACTCTTAATCTTAAAATCTAGAACTAATAATCAATGTTGAGTACTTAAATCCTCACTTGGAATAACCTTACAATCTTTACATTCTCGAAGACCTCTTCTTCTCAAAAGAAAATAATCAATTTGTGTTTTATTAGATCCATTCTTATAAGAAATAATGTGCTCGTCTCTTTCCTTGAATAAAGTACTAGCAACAACAAAATCACACGCTAAAGCAAAATCAAATATAGCTCAACTTCTTCATTTACCACTCCAAAGTCGTAGCCACCATGAATATTTTTAAAATCTTCTGCCACTCTACCGACATGTCCCTTCAAATCTCCCCCAATAAAAATTCTTTCTTCAAGAGGTCATTTGTATTAAGTTTTCTAAGTCATTCCAGAATTTATGTTTAGAACCTATATCTAAACCTACTTGAGGAGCATAAGCACTTATAATATTAAAAATCTTAGTATCAACAATACTCTTAAGGGCTATAATTCTATCTCCAACTATATTAATTTTTACAACAAGTTCTCTAATACATAACCATAAAAAAAAACGCATGAGCATGGAAAACAAATA
>NEWO01000108.1:1584130-1631687 GCA_003013225.1 Phalaenopsis aphrodite | reverse complement strand
TGAGTTCCTATAGGATCAAACAACCTTAAGTGAACCCTTTGTGACTCGATTACTCGCGAACGCTGCAATTCACGCACTCACTGCACAACACACGACTTTGACTTGAATTGACTCGCCCACCGGCAAACTCGTCTGAACGACCCCGGATGACGAAACAGACCGCGTAGACGCGTCCAGAACGTCGATTTTAGTTAGAAAAGACAATCATATTGTTGTGGTTCCACACTCGCGCGAACTGCACGGAAATCGATGCACGGTTCTTCCAATTAGCGGGGCACGGGTTTGGGTTCAGCCCGGGCTCAATTCGAGCTCGACACATGCTGAACGCAAGCCAGGATTATTTCAAATTTTTAAAATTTAAATTTTACATCCTAATTCCATCTTACTTAGATTTAATTAGGAGTTAATATTTACCTAATATACCTGCCCCTGTATGGAAGGAATTTAATAGCCTGCTCCATGCACTTGTAACGACATTAGAGAGGCGCAGGATACAAATCCCGCTAGATTTCTTCTCGGCAGGAAATTTTTTGAGTTCGCACTTTCCTTCTTGCTCGCGGCTGCTCTTCACTCGAACGAAACTCCCCAATCGCTCTTGCTCATCTCCCTGGCTCGACTCCTTACTGCGCCGAAGAACCGCGTCCGAGACCCCTGCTCTCCCTCTACGCTCGACAGATCCTCTCTCCCGCTCGCCCTCCTCCTCGCGCCTACTTCTTCGCTCGCAGTCCCGCTCTCGAGAGATCCCACTCGACAGCTCTTCTCCCGTTCACCCTCGTCGGCTGCCTGCTCGCTCACTCTTTCTTGTCTCGATCGATTCATCTAATCCTCGAATGCACAATGAAACATCACACCTTAAATGAACGTCGATTCATCTAATCCTCGAATGCACAATGAAACTAGACACCTGACCCTAATTCACAAACTGACTAAGACACTAGACACGATGCACCAAGACGTGACTCATGCTTCCTTAATTAAATCAACAGTGAAATTCCCTCAATGACTTAACCTGCAATAAAACTCAGTGCATCGGGATTTGAGTTTAGGTATTACACTCAAATCCTCCTAGCAATTGGGGAAATTTGTTAATGCCACATATGGATCATCGAACTAGGATGAGTTTAGAGTCTAAGTGGCGAGGGCGATGACGACATTGCTTATGTGTGCTTAAATAAGGGATACGAAGTGAAATTATTAGAATTGTATCTCCCACCTCAAGGATCTTCAATAAGGGAGAGGAAAGGATCGCGGATGCTATTCACCGACCCTTGATGGGATTGTTGCCCCCGACACTCTTAGGTTGTCAGTAGTTCTAGCACGATTAGAGTGACTAATCTGGGGACTGTATGACTTTACAAAATATTTATAAAAGTAAAATAAAAATTTATTTTGCATGATTAAAAGAACTCTTCATAAAAGAAAGACTTAAATAATAACTTTTGCATGAAAATCTTCCTATGAAAATTTATAAAGGTCCACGGCTAGTCACTTGGATTGAGGTTAAGAACTACCTCCTGTAGATTGTCGAGTTGACAACTGTTACTCAAGGTCGAGAAACACACAGCCCAGCTCTGAGCCCCCACTTTCACCAACGTCTTATACCCAGTTCTGATCTTTCATGTGGTTATAGGTTTATTTTGCTTGTGATTTCCACAACTCATTTTTTTTATGACTTTCATGTTGGGTTTTCTTGCTTTATTTATTTTTTTTCGCAAGTATGTTTAAATATACAACAAATCATGCTATGCGCGCAACACTAATAAAAGAACAGTAGCAGATGCCCAAGTACGTTTTTACAGTTCATCTACAGCATTTTACTTTACTGCATTTTACCTTTCAAGTATATTTTTATTTACCTGCAATTTGATTATTTTGCATGCAAAACCGGTACTGAAACCAAAACTGAAACAAAATAAAATCAAACACTGACACCAAAACTATGAAGCACAATTCACCAATCTCAAACACTTAAATCCTGGAGCCATCGCGACGACAGGAGCTTGGAACCAACTTTGTGGGCCGCAGGACGAGGAGCTTGGAGCGAACAGCAAGAAGATCTTCAACATTATCTCTTCCCAGCATAATAATAACTCATAGGACTTCGAGGTAGCTCGCCTAGAGCAACGTAAATCCTCACCCTCTTTTAGGCCCCTGCACAACCCATGTTGTGCAGCATAAGTCCTAACTCGCTTTAGGTTCCGAGGTTGTTGTGTGGTACGACGTAAACCCTCCTTTTTTCTGTGGGCTATTTGCATAATCGAGTATTATGCAAATGTAAGTCCTAAATAATGAAATTGACAGGATTGAACATTCAAATAACATCTTTTCTAAAAATGCAGCCACACAATAGGATAGTTTGGGAAGTCACTGAGATTTCTCCTTAGGATCTATGACATCCCCTACCTGTTCCTTCCTTTGGACTCCTGAAAATAAGTGTTCCGTATTGAGTCATTCCCACTTGATTTTCCTCATCCTACCTTGAAAACCTGAACCTTGAATTCTTGAAGACTAGAACCATTGATCATTATCGAGAGTTTTCTCAAGTGACTCCCGTGATTTGGGATGTAATTAACTATAAGAGCTTGTCTCTATAGGGAACTTGGAACTCAGGTAAAATAAACCCTATTTAATTTTTGTATTAGATAGGGGAATTTGTCGGTCATATATAAAAGGTTCGAAGACTAAACGAATCTCACAAATCTCTTGGTTTGCAGGATTGAGTCTATCGCCGAGGTCTACACTTATCTTTCGGGAGGGTGTAATATTCGCGGTATCAGACACGATTATGCAAACTATTGGACGAATGAGATCCACTTGGTCTCATTTTTCAAAAATTAGAACATACCACTTTTAAAACTCAAACTATATACCTCTTATACTTAAATTAAATTTCAAAAATTATTTTCATATACCATATTTTCAAATCTTCAAAAAGTTGACTGACAGATTGATAACCTGATAAATGTGTAACCATGATCATGGCCTCTAAGAGGATGTGTAACCATGATCATGTTGTCATCTCTCTCAGTATATTTTTTTATCATGAAGGAAGAACCTTATACATTGAAATCGAGTTGTCGCTTCACAGCCAGCTCAAATCATTGACAATTTGCGAGGTCATGAAGGCCATTGTAGGGACTAGATCTCATCTTCTCTCGATTGTATCGAGTCATGCCGTGATCCTGTGATCACCTACCATTGTTAAAACCCCACCACCAGAACTATTATTACTAAAACTACATTCAGACGCCTTGGGAGCAACAAGCCAAAGGGGTTGGCCCACTATCAAGAGTATACTATACTTTGGTTGTTTGACTAGAAGAAGTATTTAACATATGGAAGATTTGCAAACCATTCAATTTCTTAAGTGTTCACATATATAACAATTAAACTTCAATTTGTACATACATACCACCTTATCTAGGCCTCAAAAGGTGTAATTCAAATTTTTAAAGTTAAAATGATGGTATTTTTACATGATATGAAAGATTTGAGTGAAGCCCCTTCCATTCTTTATGAATCCTAATTCTCTGGGGATTTTGCAAATCACGTTAAAACTTGAAGTATAGATAGAAATCGGTTTTAGAGCAGTAGTAAAATTAACAAGCTTCTAAAGACTTTTTTGGATGATTTTAGCCAAAAAAGTATTACATGGCTCGATCTTGAAATAAAACAGCCTCGTTGTGCCCTCTGAGCCCATTTAAAGAATTGAAAATGGCTCAAAAGATTTAAAGAATGCCATGCAAGGAAAACCGAAAAATACACTAAAATCCTTTTGCATCTAACTCTAAGACAACGATGAGTAAATCCCGCAACCAAACAGCTCCATAAAATAGTTGTTGGCTGCATCGGGCCTCTTAAGACATCCATGATGCCTCGCCATTATATTGACTGCATGACAAAAGCATTGACCATAACTAGCTTCTGTCAAACGAAAATCTAGTTGAGCATTATCACCACCGCCTGTGGATTAAAACAATATATATTAACTCCCATCATGAATGAGAAGTAAAGGAATTCTTTAGCTCAAAAATAATAAATCCTAAAGAAAATAACCCAAACATTTATCATGGTTTAGCACAATTTAACAATTACAAAATTGCAATGCCAAATAGACTGTTGGTAACAGAATTTGTGGGGCATTTAAGCAACAAAAAAGAAAAGATCCTAAAAAATCTCAAACCCCATTTCTAATCCATTTTGCCTTTGAGAAAGATGAGAGTTAACTTCCTCAATGGTTTCGAGTAGTAGCAGAGCGGAAAGGGGAGAAAGATGAGAGTATCATCCCTAGTCGCGACAGTATTGTGATGTTTCGAGCACGATAAGGGTGAGCGTACGAGATGGATTTTGGCAAACCCAGACTGGGGTATGGGAGCCAAGCCAGGGTTTCAAGGGAGTAACAGGATTTATTAAATCCTGCTTTAAAATGTTTTCAAACCCTTGATATGATCCTATGAAATAATAATAGCTAAGGCATCCAACATAAAGTAGACGACAAGCTGCCGCTGCAACATCTCACCAAACCCTGGAAAGCTAAAATCATTTTGGCTGCACTGGTTGCCTTTACAGGCCATCCTTGATGCCTTGCCAATACAGCAAAAGGGGATGGAGGAAAAAAACAGTAGCACCACCAATTAAAACATCGAACCTAAACTCGTTCAACACAAGGGATCGTGACAGAAATTCTTGCCATTACAGGAAAAGAGATTCGATTACAACCCTTGAAGTTGCTCAAAAGCTTCTGCAAATTGTCATGAAAAGCGACAGCAGAATAGGATTCTCCTTCGTGTAAGGGCCACCGAGCCTCGATCCCTATAACCCTAGTTTCCGCTACCAACAATTTTCCTCACCCAGCTTGATCTCCGAGTAAGTGAGAGAAGCCGGATATTTGCCGCTTCTAGTAAGACAATACAGAGCATGGACGTGGGAAGTGAGATGGGCTTAAACCCGCTGGAGGGCCTGTAACACTTCAACCCCAAATCAAGTAACGTTATGGAATATTCCAAAAACACCGCAAATAATCAAATAACACCATATAATACTCGAATAACACATCCTTTTTACAAATAATGCAAATGGAATATTCCCGTACACAGCCGGATCTTCCAATCCGAACATAGCTCTACGTTAGGAGTCCTAATGTAATATTTTTCCGCTTAGAACGCAACAAAGGGGTCGCCACTTATAAAGACTCAAAACTTCCATTTTTCTCCTCCTTCCACTTCTCTCCTACCTGAAACCATTGAAGAGGGCAACTTCACGTCTTCTTTTTCATGCGTGTCCGTCCAAGATTTACTAAATTAACACATTCAAGGGATTTAGCAAATCCAGGATTTAAGGCCGAAATCAATGAAATCCAGATTTATGAAATCCGTGGCTTTATTTTGTCCAAAATGACCATTTGGCAATATTTAGGTTAAATCCAGCTTAAGTCCTGCTCTACATCCGTTGCCAGACAGTCTCTTAGTTTGTGTTCATGCATTTAGAGATTGCGTTGTCTGATTTTTCTACCCGAAGTAATGTTGTACTGCCACTTTTTGCAAGTGATTTGTCAATAACTTGTTCAAGAATATATGGTGGATCTCTAATGGAAACCATGCCTCATCAGAACCATATTTTTGTGGTTCTCTTCGCTGTTTTCAATCCAACACCCTTCCAAAGTCCACCCACCTCGCATACTCTCTTTCTACTGCTATTCCATAACCTCTCCCTGCTGAATCAGATCCTTAAATTTCCATTATTGTCAGTTTCAACCTGTTTCTGGTCAAGACCGCAAATAAAAATCTCAAGAGACACATCTACAATAATGAGTTAAACAAATATCCGGAAATTACTTGACAATATCGCCCAACATTATATCCATCTACAGCATTGAATTTCCAATATTGCCATAAAAGTTGCAGAAAATTGGGCCACGCTAACAGGTTAAAGAGAGAATACGGTGACCTTAAAGCTCAAAAAAATTCCATCAAGCAGAAAATAAATCTATCAGAAATTCCTTACAATATGCAGGGTTGGGTTACCCATCATGGGCGTTTAAAGCAATAAGATTTTTAACTAAACTTATAAGTGTGCAAAATCAATGTTAATTTCTAACATCAACCCACAAAATGAAGGAGGAATCAAGCACATTTTATAATTTTTCAAAACATGTTTTGAGCAGCCAATGAGCCTAAGGCGGTTTTTGGTAGGAGCATATTATTAAAAGGACTTAGCCTTGGATTTAGCTTACATAATGCCAAACACCAAAAAACAGAACATTGAATCCAACGCTCTGATGAATCGAATTTTTTCACACGAACTCGGCGGTCAAAAATAAATCCAGATTTATCAGATTTGATAAATCCTTCTTAATCTAAATCAAAGTTGCAGCCAAACACCACCTAAGAAAAAACTCCTAAAACAAATTTAACTGTTAATGCAAGTTTAATTGACATAGAAGAAAAACATATAACACAGCATTAAATCCAAACGCTTAGGGCAGGTTGCAATACAAAGATAGAGATTTGGTCCATGCAATTATAATAGTAATCAAAGAAAATCCATTACCACATCTATGAAGAAAATGTGCGTGGAGGGAGGGGGGAGAGAGTGAGAGAGATGACAGTAGAAAAAATTACAATCATTGTCATTACCAAAAAGAATTCATTCATGTCATTATTGTTCGACAAATTTTACGTTGGATGTCGATTATCTAACGCAACCCTCCACTTTTGGAAAAGTGTTGACGAGATGAGAATGCTTGGGTGGATAAGTGGCTTTACACCTAGAGACATAATGTGAAATGAATATATCCGTGATAGGGTTGGAGTAGCTCTAGTGGTAGACAAAATTAAAGAGTCTTCTTAGATGGTTTGATCATATTAAACCTTGACCATCTAATGATCCGATTAGGAGAGTAGATGTTTTAGATTCAACTTATGTTAGGAAAGGCAGAGATAGACATAAAAAGACGGGCATATTGTATAAAAAATTATCTTAATTTATTAGAATTAAATGAAAATATGACACTCAATAAGACTCAATGGAGAAAAAGCATTCATGTTGCCGACCTTGTTGTTTTTGTTATTCTATCATTACCACCTCTACAAAGAAACTGGTCAAGAAATTCCTTGGCCAAGTCAGATGTATGGTTAGTTGGAAAAGCCATCACATCATCACAATCTACATGAGAAGGATATTAAGAAAAAAGGAATATAAATACACACAGCACAATTCTTATGTATTTACATATCTATAACCTAATTTTTTATCACTCCCCCAGACACCACAAAATTCCATTGCACGAACAAAGGCAAGTCCTTAAAGGAGGCATGATGAATCACCTCTTCATCCACGTTTAAACCCAGTTTAAAACATTATAGCAAAGAGCAATGTTTTCCACACAATTTATCCAGCAAAGGATGATGACAATCTCAAAATCTCATCAAGGGATTCCCTATAAAGTCTATAATCACTGCTACATGTGATACTATGTACATGCACAACATATGTGTGTGTATATTACAGACCCACACACACAAAGGATGATAACAGACTACCTCAAAATATCATCAAAAAATTCCATGTAAAGAGTCTACAATCAATGCTATAAATGTTGCAATGTAGATGCACAACATATGTATGCATGTATATTACACACCCACATGCTTGCGCACAGAAAGAGAGAGAGAGAGAGTATGTAGTAGTTAAAATCCTTCATGGAGAAACAGCACTCAGCTCAAGCCCGAAATTCAAAATAAATTTTAGTATCAGTTGCTTGATAATGGATTTAAGACCGTGCTTAATAACTTCATTTTCTCGGATTTCAGGAAAACAATTTCTCGAAAGAACCAGTTATACATCAACAAAAAGCCACAAATCTACATGTAACACAATACAGCATACACATCTTACAATTTCTCGATGCGGTTCTCTCTCTATCCACTGGTCACCACAATTGGACTATGATGATGCAAGCATGGGGGCTGTATTATAAAGGTGACAGCAAAAGTAGAGCACACTAAGCCAACTATCTATGAGAAAGGTAAGCCGTCCAACATTAGTTAATATGGCTTAGAAGTTCAACTTGCTCTAAGAATAAAGCTTCATTCTGCTGCAAAACTATGCTTCTTCCATCAATGGTGAGATTCCAATTCGCATCTGCTGCTTTGTTTTAAGGTTTTAGGTAAATTTACCACAGTCCCACACCTTAAACATAATAAATAAGAAACCATTTTCAGTATGAAAGGGCGATTGAAAACATGAGAGCTAAATATGAACTAGGGAAGAGAGACAAGATCACCAACAATCATCAAGCAACACCAAGACCGATTAGTCCATCCTACTGCCCACTACCACATTAAAACTTCAAAAAGAGTCCAAAGTTACATGTGATGTGACACCAAAAAATTTTCATCATCAAACACAAATCTTGAGGCAATCTTTTGAGTAAGAAACATTCAAACTTCAATTAAGAGTCATCCAGAACTCCGATTTAAGCAAACTTATAGTCAAACTCACCGACACGATGAGAGGGAACAAATGATATCAAAATTAGTCCAATCTGAGTCAAATAAGCGTAAATCAGGTCTTAAGTCACTCTTCAAAGATTTCTGGACATATTTAGAGGGTCAAAAGAATGTCGAATCTAGCTAGCTTATAGTGGAATCGAGCATCTCAACAAGACGAATCCAACGAGCCCAAGATCGCTGAATTTAAACATTATTAAGGCAATCAAATGTCCACCAAGCGCCGATTGATCAAAAGATTTTCCGGAACGTCCGATTAAAGTGATTCAAATTCATAAATTAATTGCACCTAGAGCTTTCTAAAAAGAGCCCCACCCTTCTCATGAGGAAGAGGAAAGCTTGAAGCCTGAAAAAGAACTTTAAGTTTTGAGGAGAAGCAGTCCAGCATCACTCCAGTCACCGTCAATCACTGTTGACCGCCTTTGATCCTCATTGACCAACGTCGACCATTATCTGTCGGCCTCCACCGATCTTCATCGGTCGCTGCCCACTTCTTACAACAAGTTTACCCGTGCACTGATATTGTAACTTTGAAGAGTGTTCAACCCTTTCTAGCTTGTGCGACAAGGAATTGTACTTGTAATATCCAGTTTATAACAGATTTCTTCAACAAGGCTTGACCCCGTGGTTTTTCTACGGGTTTTCCACATTAAAACTTTTGGTGTCACTACTGGTTGTTTTGTTTTTTCAGAGTGTACCGAAATCTCGTGCAATGCTAAGACAATAATCAATTTCTCTACCACCACAAATTTTCTAGCACGCATCAATATGAAAGAAGGATCATTTACATACATACAACACAATTCCTTTGTGTTTACATATCTAACACCTAAACTTTCATAATTACAAGGAAAGTAATGAAATAATTGGCAGCCCAATAAGGCAAACTAATATATGCTTCAATAGCCCCGGAAGGCAAACTCATATATGATTGATAAACTAAAATTTCGCTAATAATTGGCAGCCCAAGAACGCTAGTGCTTACAAGACTAATTTGGGGAGCACCAAACCTCTAAAGCGGATTATCTTAACAAAAGAGAAAAAGAAACGGAAAAAAAAAGAACAAGAACAACAGGACATGAGAGGGCTTAATTAACACTATAATCCCATTAATGATAAAACTAGATCGGGACAGAAACTTTCATTTCCTTGAGAAGCTCTATCCCATTCATGAGACGCACTTCCATCACCACAAAAAGAACGATATAGTCCAGCATAAACTATTTTAAACACTCTCAGAGATAGAAATAAAAGATACTTCTTTACATTTTCTATTTGAACAACCAGAAGAGATTGAATGGCTCATACGCCTAGCCCAGGGCTTTTCTCGAGAAATAACTTGCATTACCAAGACGATTCAAGAGAAGTGGCTATATAAAAAGTTTCATTAATTTATTTTTAACATCATATTAGCAAAAAGGAAGTTGAGTGGGATTTAAAGAAAAACAACGGTGAAAATCAATAAAACTTGATGGTATCCCAATATAAGTATGCAAAAGTTTATGAGCTTTAAAAGTTTCTTGGCTTACTAAACCTTTTAAAATTATTTTAAAAACTAAAAATATGCATGAGTGGAGGAAGAGTATTTGGTTCCCCAATTCTAACAATAACGGGGATTCACAAGACTGTGCAAATAATAGGCGAATTAAGTTAATGTGTCGTACATTAAAATATGGGAGAGTAATTTAACATAGGTTAAGATGTGATACAGAGATTTCTCATAATCAGTGTGGATTTATGACGGGCAAGTCAACTATGGCACAATACATTTATTAAAAGATTTGATGGAGAAGTATAGAGAGAGTAAAGAGGATGCACACATAATTTTTATTAATTTAGAAAAGGCTTACGATAAGATCCCAAGATAAGTTCTTTCGAGAGTTTTTAAAATCATCATCATTGTCCGCATACATCCTTAATCATAAATGAAGCAAACTACGACACACAAGCGCAAGCTATATATATGTTAGAAATCCAGATGATTGCTATATTATTAGATCCAATATAATCGCACTTCTTGGCGGATATTGAGGAAAAGACAACAGAATCAACTGAAAAATCCAAGGCATTGCAGCTGAAGCAATGATTATTAGCCATAATATGTTGCCAACTAAAACATAAGAGGCATATTTGCCAAGATATGTGCATTGCAAAACATATCAATTAAAATTGACACACACACACACAAACATAAATATTAAGAAATTTACATACATATCACACAATTCGTACATACTTACATAGCAAATACCTAAAGTTTGATATTTACACATGCTTTAGCGATGGATTAACAACTGTTTTAGAAAAGAAATCTTGTGTTAATTTTTTCTCTTTTATATAAAGATGCAGGTTCGAATCCTCTTAAATTATCAGTTTCAACAAACAGAGCAAATCATTGTTGAAATTCATCAGAAAAATAAAAGCATTGGTTTCCTGATAGTATTCAGGCCATCCTAAATGCCTATGGCAGCAGCTCCCAACCCGAGTCACCACGAGCAACCCAATGTTTCCTCAACCCACCGGCCGCCACCTCCACCTCCACTTCCACCTCCACCTCCACCTCCACCACCACCAACCCCAGCCACCTCCATCATTAACAGGTAATTTACAATTAATTCAATTTTTTTTCAAACGAAAGAAGATAATGTAAAGTAATATAATTAATTTATCCTGAACCAAACATCTCCAATGTATTCCAAATACAATACATTAATTTTATACTGCATTCTTTTTTCAACAAAACAAATAGCCCCTATATGTAGTGAAAGAGATAATGTTTGCCCTAAAAAAACATCATGGCAATAAGTTTATCATCTGCAAGTGTTTGGCAAGTAAATGCATGCAGATGATACTGCAATAAGGGTGGTGACAAAAAGTTGAACAACAAAAAGTTGAACACCAGTTATCACCACATGTTGTCATCATCATCATTGCAACCACTTTTCCAACGGCTAGAAAACTCTTATCATACCCGCAAAACGGAATCCCTTGGAAGATTGATGATGAACCACAGCATAATCCACGACTAAACCAATTTTAAAAAATACAATATAAAGTAATGTTTTTCAAAAACAATTTCATCCTGCAACGAATGATGACAAAGTAGAAAAAAATGTCAACAAAAAACTCCAAACAAAAAGTTCATTTCGAATGGTACACCTGCTACAATGTAGATGCACAATATATATATATGCATATATACCTATATATTGATTGATAGAGATAAAGAGAGAGAGTGTCTGTGTGGGTATTCAAATCTTCAGTCCTAGCAATTGTACAGTGTTTTAACAGCGAAATACATTAAAATAACAATTAAAATTCGCCTTATTTTTGTCCGCTCAGCTCACGCCCCAAGTTCTGACAAAATGGTAGTATCAGTTGATTGAAGATGGAAATCAGACCATCCGTCATAATCTACCTTTCTCGGATTTAGAAAAACTGAATCACCATAAGATCTGCAGACATTGAAGAGTAAGGCAAGGCTCCACAACTACACTTTCTCAAGTAAATATGCTCCAATCATTAATATTTCAAAACATATACAACTAAATAGAATTGAGAATAGAAAATTTTAATTGCGCAAGGTCCAATGGTATTTTGCAATAAATCACCTCAAGTTTCAAGTAAAACGCGCCCAACATTGATATTTGATAAAATGCACAATTTCATAACTTGGTGCAACAACCCGTAGAGCCATGCATCCTCCACAACAACCCATCGGTTAGAAATATGCATTACAATATGCAGAGGTTAACGCATTTAAAGCCCACAATTTTGATAAATCCCATTTTTCCTCCATTATTAGTTAAATCCAATATTTGTTAAATCTCATCATTACATTTGATATAAAGAATTATACTCGCACATAAAGAATCTGAAAGTGTTGGGAAATTAGGGCAAAGGAACGCAAGAATCAATAGAACAATCAAGAACAATAGAACAATCAAGAACGAACACAAGAATTTAACAAGGTTCGGCAATGTGCATACGCCCTCAGAAGCAAGGAGTGGGGCTTCTTTTGATTTCTTGAAAACAGTACATCTCTTAAGGGTTACAAATACAACATATATATATATATATATATATATATATATATATATATATATATATATATATATATATAACCCTAGTGTATACTATGCACCAGCTCCGCTCCGGCATCTGTCTCTTATTCGATATATGAGCCATACCTAACAAATCTCACCTTGACGAATATCAAGCCCTTTAGAAGAAAGATACCATGGCGTTGGTTGGGCTACCATGCTTGTCTAGTAACTGTAAATATTCAACAAGTTCGGAAATGCAAGAACTTGATAGTAACTGGCTTGGTCAACATATCAGGTGCATTCTCATTAGTATGAACTTTCTGCAATAGTATCTCACCATAAATAATCAATTCTTTAATTTCGTGATACATCACATCAATGTGCGTAGTTCTATCATGGTACACCCGATTGTTAGCAAAATAAAAGGCAATTTGTCTATCACAATGCAACCAAACTCCACATTGCTCAACACCAAGATCCTTTACTAGTCCAGTAAGCCGTAAGACTTCTTTAACAGCTTCAGTTACTGCCATATACTCAGCTTTAGTTGTAGATAATGCCACAATGGACTGAACTGTTGATTTCCAAGATATAGGCCTACCAACAAGAGTAAAAACATACCAAGTTATAGACCTTCTATCAACCAGATCACATGTATGGTTTGAATCCACGTACCCTACAACGAAATGATATTTCTACTGACTGACAAAAAGAATTACTCTCATGCAAAAAATGAACCCAAAAACAAATAGGCCAACAATGTTTCACAATTTAGCAAAATTTTGAAATCGCAATTCCAAAAAGTTCATGTTTTACAAATTGGAATGTTTTACTCACAATAATTCACAATTTTGATTTACAACATTTACTACAGATGCGTTTGGACGGCAGTGGCAAAGCGATCAAGACCGTACCACAAGGGTGTTTATGGAAACAACTTGTTTGTTTTCTATGCAAAACATGTTTTTATTACATCTTAAATTATAAATATTAATAAAAATGTGATTCCATATGGCCCAAAAAAATAATGCAAAACAGAGGTTGCTAGAGCAACAACTAATCATTAATATTTCATCATTGCTAATAGAAAAATGGACTCAGGTTTGCCAAAACATCCAAGTTTCAAGTATGTAGCACTATACATCAATCACTGTAATAACGGAAGCAATGGTTGCGTAAGAATCTCTTTGCCAACCAAAGATGCCACAATGTCACCAAAAAAGCATACAGATCCTCGTATTGGCCAAATGCACCAGATCGCTACACTCTAAATCATCACCAAGCCCCTCAAACCTTCATAATCGTAAATGAAGCAAACTGCAGCACACAAGCACAACTTATGTTTCCAAGAAATCCAAATAGCAGCCATATAAGAAGTCTATATAATTGCATTTCCTGGCGCAACATGAGATAGAGCAGCAGAAAAATCCTCACTACTGTTGTCCGACCGACGATTACAAGCCAGCCAAATAAAAATATAAAAAGCATGTTTGTCCAAAAAAGTGCATTATGACTCACAAACTATCATTTTTTACATATATCGGCAACCAATTCAAAAATGTTTCAGGAAGGATAACCAGATTCATTGTTTAGAGATGGGAATTCACATCCTCCCAAATTATCATCTTCAAGAGAGAGAAACACCAAATCATAGTTAAATTTTGATATTTGATTGAGAATATGAAAATTGGATGAAAAAGGGTGCTGGGTGCTGGGTGCTGGAATTGTAAATAGTAATGTTTCAAGTGGTATATATATAATTGCCCCACCAAAAAAAGCAGTTTGCTAAAAGTCCTCTCACATCAAGCTTAAATAAACGGGATAATTACAAACACACCACCCGAAACTTTGATATTTACAAAAAAGCACCTAGGAGATTTTTTTGAACAACCGATCCGATGTATTTAAGCGTGCCATGATCAAACTATTGAGAATTTGATAAAACAAATATGGATTGGGGTTTTATCACGAATTTTGATATTTGAGTGAGAATTTGAACAATGGATGAAAGAGGGTGGTTGATTTGTAAATAGCAAGTATGGGATGGCTTGGATGTAATTTTTGACTCATTCTCAATGCCAGCAAGTGTAAGAAAAGAAAAGGAAAAAAATTCCTTTGAAGATTTGTAAAAATGGCAATAACAATCACCATTCCACCAACAGAAAACTCCAACATTACATAGTACACCAAAACAAAAAAACAAAATACTAAACCTCTCAAACAAGGAAGAAAAAACTTTATTGAGTTAGGTTGTGATGAAAAATAAATTCTTGATGGTTGCATATAATCATGCGGAGATTGCTAAAAACCAAACTTCAAGTTAAATAATCACTCTTGCGAGAATCACAAAATTCCATCATGCGGACAAAATCTGAGGATTTCCTCATTAGGATGGATGACGAATCACCTCATCATGCGCAAGTAAATCTAATGAATAGTTATTCCAAGTAGGGACCCTTTTTTTTTCCTTTTTCTCCGCCACAAATAAAGGAACCTCTTTTTTCCACTCTTTACATGCAATGTGAATCCATGGAGAATTTAGGATCCAATAATTTTCACAAAAAAGTTTTTAATAAATGATTTTAAAAATCTAAAGGAATAAGCAATCGAATAAATTTTAATTTAGTTTTGAATTAGTATCTAAGTAGTATACAAAATTTACATAAGACGGATAAATAGATTGAGAGATAGAGAGAGAGAGAGAGAGAGAGAGAGAGAGAGAGAGAGAGAGTAGGCATTCATATCTTCAGTCCTGACAATTGAACAGTACTTCCACAATGAAAAACATTAAAATAATAACTGAAATCCATCATAGAGAGAAAGAAGCTTTATTTCTTTCCACGCAACTACTGCCGCAAGTTCGGAGAAAACGGTAGCATCAGTTGCTTGAAGATGGATTTCAGACCATCTTTGATAATTTATCTTTCTCGGTTTTAGAAAAACTGAATCACCAAATATCTGCAGAATTTTAACAATAAGGCTCTACAACTACACTTTCTCAAGCACAAATGCGCCAATCATTAATATTTCTAATGGATTACATCAGGGATCGGCTTTAAGTCATATCGTTTTGCTTTAGTTATGAATGCTCTTACTAGACATTTGCAAGAGGATGTACCTTGGTGTATGATTTTTGCTGATGATATCTTCCCGTTGATGATATCTTCTAGTGGATAAGACGAGAGGGAAAGCTTAGGAAAAACTTGAATAATGTAGGTCTACATTGGAGTTTAAAGGCCTTCTTTTGAGTAGAACTAAAACTGAATAGACAGAATGTAATTTTAGTAGTAGTAGCTTTAGTGACATAATTGTAACTATGGGTGATCAAATTATTAAAAGGAGTGAATGCTTTAGATATCTCGGGTTTAAAAGTGATGGTGATATAGATGAGGATGTTATTAGAAGAATTCAAGTTGGTTGGTTGAAGTGGAGGAATGCTTCAGGCCTATTGTGTGATGGAAAAGTACCGCTTCGACCGAAAGAAAAATTTTATAAGAATATGGTAGACCTGCAATGCTCTATGGCGCTAAATGTTGGCCTCTAAAAGAGAAGCATAAAACTAATCTCGCACAAAAATAATAAATCCTAAAGAAAATAACCCATAATTTTATCATGGTCTAAAACAATTTAACAATTGCAGATGCCAAATAGGTTTTTGGTAACAGAATTGTGCAGAATTTAAGCAGTATTTAAACTAAATCATGCCAAACAACAAAAATGTAACTACCATCAGTCACAACATATAAGGAAATCCTCTCACCAAAAAATAATAAATCCTAAAAGAAGTAGCCCAAAACTATATCATGACTTAGCACAATTTAAAAATTGCAATGCCAAATAAGCTGTTGGTAACAGAATTTCTGGAGATTTTAAGCAGTATTTAAACTAAATCTTGCAAAAGAACTAGAAAGAACAAATCTTAAATGCTGTTTCTACTCCGTTTTGCCTCAGAGATAGACGAACGTTACCTTCCCGAATGGTTTCAAGTAAAAGTGTAGAAGAAAGAGGAGAAAGATGGGAGTTTCAAAGATCATCGCGTCGCCAGCTCGACATTAACTTCCCTATCTCTAGTCGAGGAAAAAATTAACTGGTGCACATGCAAATTTTGTTATATTGTCGGTGTATTGGTTGTATTAGTACACGTGAGAGTAAGCCATGGTTTAGGGCGAACAAGAGAGGGGCAAGGGTGCAGAGACAGGGTTTCCTGCTCGAATATTGTGAACAATGTTTTCAAACCCTTGAAGACGTTGCTATGAGCTAATGATAACTAAGCATCCCTCAAAAAATACGCAACGAGCCACCACTCCAATATCTCACCATGCCCTGGAAAGCTAAAATCATCTGGCTGCACCGGCTGATTTTACAGGGCATCCTTGATGCCTAGCCAATAAAACGAAAGAGGAAAGAAGAAAACGACAGAACCGCCACTCAATTAAACTGTAATAATGACTTCCACGGGAAATACCCAAGCCTAAATTAAAGAATTAAAATTTTCTGGAAAAATATGACTACAATCAAATAATATATATATTTTTAAAAAATTTAAAAAAAATCAATCGCATATGAATCAATTTTTTATATATTTATATATATAACACCTATATTTCAATTTTTTTTGGATAGGTGGCATTATATATATATATATATATATGAAAATATGTATTTCACTTTTTAAAATTACAAATAGTGGCACAATAGACGCGAAATGAAAGATTTGGCTAGCATAAAAGAAAATTTAAAATTTGTGTTAAATATGTAAATACATAAGAAATCGGTGCCAAATATGTAAATACATAAGAATTTGGTTGCGTCAGACAAAGAATCATGACCACAAACTATTGTAACACGGATAAAACATCTGAAAGGAATTTCTCACAGGAGAGATGTTGGATCACCCCAACATGCACTTGTCAACCCAAATTCAAGCATCATAATCAAGATGTTCCTTCTGCGGCATAACTTAGAGACCATTTTAAACCTCCTCTAAGAAAAAACAACGGCAGCTGCAGAAGAAGAAAACAATGAGCACAGAGATCAATTTTGCCTTCAACAGTGTATGAACCTTGTAAAAATAAATTTTAACAAAAAACAAACTCTAAATAAGTAGCCTATCCACAAAAACAGCAGGAGGGACATTTCGGTTTAAAATAATCCAACACCCCTCCTCAAGCAATCAAACTGTGGACATATTTATACAATTATAGCTATTATGTTTTCCTTGTAAATACATACGTAGACATGTATGAATAGAAAGAGAATCAAATAATCTAAAAGAACCATTAACATTCATGCATCACAAAAAAAAAAGAGTTTAAGAATGGACTTGAAAAGCACATCACACGAGATGAAGAATAAAAGGTAACAAATGCCTTCATATTAACAAGAAAACAAACATAAAAACATAGGCCAAGTTTTGTTGTCAACATGAATCTCTTCATAAACTNATCTTTCTCGGTTTTAGAAAAACTGAATCACCAAATATCTGCAGAATTTTAACAATAAGGCTCTACAACTACACTTTCTCAAGCACAAATGCGCCGATCATTAATATTTATGATGGATTACATCAGTGATCCGCTTTAAGTCATATCGTTTTGCTTTAGTCATGGATGCTCTAACTTGACATTTACAGGATGATGTACCTTGGTGTATGCTTTTTGCTGATGATATCTTCCCGTGGATAAGACGAAAGGGAAAGCTTAGGAAAAACTTGAATAATGGAGGTCTACATTGGAGTTTAAAGGCCTTCTTTTGAGTAGAACTAAAACTGAATACACGGAATTTAATTTTAGTAGTAGCTTTAGTGACATAATTGTAACTATGGGTGATCAAATTATTAAAAGGTGTGAATGCTTTAGATATCTTCGGTTTAAAAGTAATGGTGATATAGATGGGGATGTTATTAGTAGAATTCAAGTTGGTTGGTTGAAGTGGAGAAATGCTTCAGGCCTATTGTGTGATAGAAAAGTACCGCTTCGACTAAAAGAAAATTTTATAAGATTATGGCGAGACCTGCAATGCTCTATGGCGCTAAATGTTGGCCTCTAAAAGAGAAGCATAAAACTAATCTCGCTCAAAAATAATAAATCCTAAAGAAAATCACCCATGATTTTATCATGGTCTAAAACAATTTAACAATTGCAGATGCCAAATAGGTTTTGGTAACAGAATTGTGCAGAATTTAAGCAGTATTTAAACTAAATCGTGCCAAACAACAAAGATGTAACTACCATCAGTCACAACATATAATGAAATCCTCTCACCAAAAAATAATAAATCCTAAAAGAAGTAGCCCAAAACTATATCATGACTTAGCACAATTTAAAAATTGCAATGCCAAATAGGTTGTTGAAAACAGAATTTGTGGAGATTTTAAGCAGTATTTAAACTAAATCTTGCAAAAGAACGAGATAGACAACAAATCTTAAATGCTGTTTCTACTCCGTTTTGCCTCAAAGATAGACAAAAGTTACCTTCCCAAATGGTTTCAAGTAGAAGTGTAGCAGAAATAGGAGAAAGATGAAAGTTTCAAAGATCATCGCGTCGCCATCTCGACATTAACTTCCCTATCTCTAGTCGCGGAAAAAATTATTTGGTGCACGTGCGAATTTTGTTAAAATTTTGGTGTATTGGTTGTATTAGTACACGTGCGAGTAAGGGATGGTTTTGGGCAAACAAGAGAGGGGTAAGGGTGCCAGGACAGGGTTTCCTGCTCGAATGTTGTGAACGATGTTTTCAAACCCTTGGCGATGTTGCTATGAGCTAATGATAACTAAGCATCCCTCAAAAAATACGCAACGAGCCACCACTCCAAAATCTCACCATGCCCTGGAAGGCTAAAATCATCTTGGCTGCACCGGCTGATTTTACAGGGCATCCTTGATGCCTAGCCAATAAAACGAAAGCGAAAAGAAGAAAACGACAGAACCGCCACTCAATTAAACTGTAATAATGACTTCCACGGGAAATACCCAAGCCTAAATTAAAGAATTAAAATTTTCTGGAAAAATATGACTACAATCAAATAATATATATATTTTTAAAAAATTTAAAAAAAATCAATCGCATATGAATCAATTTTTTATATATTTATATATATAACACCTATATTTCAATTTTTTTTGGATAGGTGGCATTATATATATATATATATATATGAAAATATGTATTTCACTTTTTAAAATTACAAATAGTGGCACAATAGACGCGAAATGAAAGATTTGGCTAGCATAAAAGAAAATTTAAAATTTGTGTTAAATATGTAAATACATAAGAAATCGGTGCCAAATATGTAAATACATAAGAATTTGGTTGCGTCAGACAAAGAATCATGACCACAAACTATTGTAACACGGATAAAACATCTGAAAGGAATTTCTCACAGGAGAGATGTTGGATCACCCCAACATGCACTTGTCAACCCAAATTCAAGCATCATAATCAAGATGTTCCTTCTGCGGCATAACTTAGAGACCATTTTAAACCTCCTCTAAGAAAAAACAACGGCAGCTGCAGAAGAAGAAAACAATGAGCACAGAGATCAATTTTGCCTTCAACAGTGTATGAACCTTGTAAAAATAAATTTTAACAAAAAACAAACTCTAAATAAGTAGCCTATCCACAAAAACAGCAGGAGGGACATTTCGGTTTAAAATAATCCAACACCCCTCCTCAAGCAATCAAACTGTGGACATATTTATACAATTATAGCTATTATGTTTTCCTTGTAAATACATACGTAGACATGTATGAATAGAAAGAGAATCAAATAATCTAAAAGAACCATTAACATTCATGCATCACAAAAAAAAAAGAGTTTAAGAATGGACTTGAAAAGCACATCACACGAGATGAAGAATAAAAGGTAACAAATGCCTTCATATTAACAAGAAAACAAACATAAAAACATAGGCCAAGTTTTGTTGTCAACATGAATCTCTTCATAAACTTTAAAAAACAAATATAAAGCAAAAACAGAGGAGCAAGCACTGTTTTTTTATTCGTTTCCTATTTTTTATTTCAAAAACAAAAAAACAAAAAATCCAAACAACCCCTTCGCAAATATAACACCAAAAAGTTCATGTTTTAGTCATATCAAAATTTCTAAATTTTAATTACAAGGTTTGCCAAATCCTCCTAGAGTTAAATCATGCATTTTTTATCGTATAAAAAACAAGAGATGATATAAATACACCTATGCATAAAAAAGCGCATTACAAAGCAGTTGAAAAACGTTCTTTTTTAGGGATAATTACAAACATAGCACCTGAAAAATTGTTATTTACAAAATCTAAAACCCAAGTGATATTTTTGAACAAACTCTAATTTTAACATTATCCTACTTTTGAGTGACACAAAAATCACAGCATGCAGATCAAAACTTTAATACATTGGAAACTAACAAAAAATAAGGATTCATAATGCTGACCCCAAATATCCAGAATAAGGCCAATGATGATGAGTCAATTACTATTCACTCACAGCACCTTTATTATGCGACGCATGACAACATATAGTACCACATTGAAGCAAATTTAGCTTAAACCCCATCAAATGGTATTTTGGAAATTTTAAGCCCGCCGTTTTGACAAATCACACTTTTGCTTCATGATTGGCTGAATCAAATATTTATTAACTTCAAGCATTCATGGGATATAAAGGACTCCCCTCACTTACTAAGAATAAATCCTAAACAACATAGCCCAACAATTTATCAGGTTCTAGCACAATTTAACAATTGCAAAGAAAAATAGATTGTATGTAACAAGATTTGAGCAGAACATATGCAGTATTTAAAACTACATCCCGCCAAACAACAAATTTGAGAACTATAAATCCAAAAAAAATCTCAAAATCTAGTTTCTCTCCATTTTAACTTCAAGGAAGACCAGAGTTTCAAAATCTAGTTTCTTGAGGAGCGGAGTGGAAAGGGTAGAAAGATGAGAGTTTCGAAGATCATCACATGCCGCGATCCATCATTGTTTCCCAGCTAGCTCTAATCACGACTGTATCGTTAGGTTCCGAGCACAAGGGGGAAAAGGAGCATAAGTGATGGTTTTAGGCCAACCAAGAGAGGGATAAGGGCAACAAGCAAGGGTTTTATAGGATTTATTAAATCCTACTTGAGTATTGTGAAAAATGTATTGTGTAAAGCATCCTGGATAAGGTTTACAACAACCTACCACTCCCATATCTTACTAGGTCCTACAAGAGAAATTATGTTGGCTGCAACGGTTGCCTTTTATAGGCCATCCTTGATGCTTTGCCAATATAGGGATGGAGGAAATAGGAAAACAACATAATCGCCACTAATTTAAGTAGTAATATGAAACAACGGGAAATGACGAAACCCTCGAATTCTTACCTTCACAAGAATATCATTTCAAGTAAAACCACTGAAATGCTCAAAAGCTTCCACAAATTGTCATGAAAGCAGACAACAAAATAAGCCAGAGATGAGCTAAAAAGCAAAGGGGCTATGTGACCAACACCCGCCTACAAACATTATCACAACTCCCAACTCCGACCACTATGACCTAGATATCTCATCACAGCTCACCACTACGGCCTATGCGACCAACTACGGTCCATGTGGCTCACAACTCGTGCAGCTTCTTGCTACGATCTCTGTAGCCAATCGACAATCCTTAAGACACCATTTGCCGCCCACACAGCCAGCTATATCATTGTTTTCAGATTGACTTATATAACAAGCTAACTCTATAATCACTATATATAATATCAATGGCGGACAACTGCCTCCTTAGCAAACTACTACAGCCCTTGCAACCTACTATCACCAAGAACAACATTTATTACAACCAGACAACCGCTATCATCAATGAGCTAATGTTGTACATTTATAATAATCAACTCTGTAATTCTATTTTCCCTAATCCAGGAAAATAGTGGAACTATGAACTCACCATTTATAAAGAATTATTTCATCAGGACAAGGCCCTGTTTCATGTTTTCCACATAATAAGTCGGGTTGTCTCCTCCAGCTTATTTCTCTTTAAATACCAGAGTTTATATCGGATTTTCGAGCAACACTAAGATGATACTACATCACTCTACAACCACAGACCTTTCTGGCAAGCTGCAACTAACCAAAAAGAATATCTTAAAAAGCCTGTCACCAAAGGTGAAGTGAGAGTAATTAAACATTAGCAATAAATATGCTTTTACAAGTTCTCTAATACATGAACATCAAAAAACGTGTGAGCATGGAAAACGACAAAAAGGTTTGTGCAATGATAGGATAGGATGATTCTACACAGGAAAAGGATCCTCCTGCATTTAGTCGGTACAAATATAGTAATGGATGCATCACCGCAGCAGTACCCGTTAACCTACAATCTTAGAGGAGTATTTGTCAGCTTACAAGTCCAGCATACTTCCCACTACCACAAAAAAAAAAAAAAGTTGAACAGAACCCAAAGCTATATGAATGGAGGTTACATCACACCAAACAATTCCTTGGTGTTTACATATCTAAAACCTATATTTTAATATTTGCAAAAGAAAGTAATCAAATAATTGGCAGACCCAAAAGACAAATTCACAAATGCTTCAGGCGAAGGGACAACAATCACAAAAAAAAAGTTAAAAAGAGCAAGAAGCTAAACGAAAGGAGGGTCACTTACAAGCATACCACACAGTTCCTTGGTGTTTACGGTATCTAACATGTTAATTTTAATATTTGTAAGAAAAGAAATCAAATAATCGGCAGCCCCAAGAGGCAAATTCAAACATTCTTCAATAGACCCAGAAGGCGAAGGCAAACAAATACATGCTTGCATTTATTTAACACATGTAATTACCGAAACCCCTTCTTCACCCACTTCCATCTTCTACCAGAAACCCTCCACTGTCAACCCCTTGCACTCCGAGCCAAAACCGTATAAGTAAAAGAACCAAAGTAGCCATGAGAACTAGTTGGTGAAGGCATCAACAAGTATTCTTTCAATTATACTAAATTCCTTAAATCCTTCAGGCTACAGATTCATGCCAAAACAAAAGTAAAATAAAATGCATGATAAATTTTGATTAAATTCGGCTACCAATCATTAAAAAGTGTGGAATGCATTGCTCCATTTCTTCTGAATCTGCCATCATCCCTTGCACCATTTCACTTTTTTCTACACAAATCTTAAAAATAAATTTTTTTTCTTTCGCCATGGGAGAAAGCTTTCGAGTTCATTTATGAGAGCAGTCTCACTGGAAGAAGAAAAGGCAGGAAAGGTATGAAGGAGAAGTTAACGGTATGACAGCAATCCGTATGAGGGCTCAGAATGGGGAGTTTTCCTACACAGAAGAAAGGCATTTGAGACTATCAAATTTTTGAATGAATGGGCAAAATTCTGAATAGGCTGATGATTTTTCCCTTTGCTTTCATTCCATTAAATAATAATCTTACAATCTATTTTAGGAACAAAATATTCCGTATAATCTATTCTAGTTAACTTAATAATATACATTCATTTTCTAAATATTCAGCTAATAGCGAAATAAATCAGAATAAAGAAATTGAAAATAATTTAAATAAGCGCCTGATAATAGAAAACTCCTAATTTAGCTGTCTGATTTTTATCCTTTCTGACTGACACCCCCTTCAAATTGATGTTGGCTGGTCAAGAAGCATCAATTGGCCAAAAAGAAACTTTGCCCGAGCAAAAAATCCTATAGCTGTGAGTGTCGAAAGTGAAGGTGTCGAAGCCGAGAATGTCGAAGCCTCAGAGACAACTCCTGAACCATAATATGATTTGAGCAAAGAAAAGCAAGAAATCCTCTATCATTGACGTCCAGAAATTTGAATCATAGGCACAAGAAGGATTCGCATCCAATTACACGATCCAAATGCTACCGATCATAGCCCACAAGTAGGATATAGTTACATGATCCAATCCTAGTCCTCTAAGATGGTCCTAGGAGGAAGAATTTGTAAAGAGACAAATGAACCATTATATGCATCACCTTTTTTTTGTTTTCTTAAGTATTTTTTACAGAAGTTTAGGACAAATAATGAAACACTCGAATAATATTGCAAATTACGAACCAATACCAGAAATCAACAGATCACAAAAAGCTTCAACAATATGATTGATGCATAACTGCCAATGTGCAACATGTGGCAGCAACTATTAGGCAAAATAGTTCTGGATTAAAAAACCAACTTAAAAAAGGTAGCTTTCAAACATGTTTTCTTCCAATTCAATGGTATAATAACATGAGAAGGATAAAAAATAATTCTTATAAGAAACTATAGAAAGCAAATACTTCCTTTTAACAACAGCAAATAAAAAAAAAATCCCCAATAAAAAAAAATAAAAAATTTTAAATAAGGAACTACACAACAAAATAATACAAAAAGAAAATGCAATTTCAAAAGATCATTCAATAAAGCTCTGCACACCAGAGAAAATAGGGATTTCAAGCACCTGTTCCTTGGGCTCTAACTCAAAGCAAATTGTTTTGAACAAAGTGACGAATCCCAAGGGATCATTGTATGTATGTATGTATGTTTGTGTGTGTGTGTCTATGTGTGTGTTTGAGTGTTTGTGTGTCTATCTAGGCATACGTGCGTGTATTTATGTCAGTATGTGTGTGAGTTTGTGTCATATACATATATATATGCGTGTGTGTGTGTGCACGCGCGCGTGCGTGTATGATATACGAGAGAGTTCCTAAAGCTAGAACAAACATCCATGATAAAACTAAGCCAGCCAAAAAATTTTGAGATAAGTTTTATGTGCTGACTGCATAAATGCAATGTTTTCCAAAAACACAAACATGCGCCAACTCTCTCCTAAAGCATGTGATAGCTCAGAGTAGCAAAAAATTTTCAACAAGGAATTCTAAAGAAAAATTTCTATAATGAGCGCTACATAACCTACAAAAAATGTAACCTAGCTCTCCAAAATCATACTACATAGTTGAGCTAGGGTTAGTAACAAGGTGCAAATATGATAGAGAGATAAGCCCTCACGAATGCTAGAGATCATCCTGATCATCAATCTCACCACCTCTATCAAACTAATACAACAACATCAAAAACCCAGAGTCAAGCATCCTCTTTGGTCGATCCTCCTGTTCGAACACAAGTAACAACTCTAGTATACATATCTTTAATGACTTGAATATAAGTAATATCAACACCTTTGTTCTCAAGAAATCTCCAAAAGACATTTCTTGGAACTTTATCAAAAGATTTTTAAAGATTTTTCTAAATTAAAAAAAAAACATATGTAGATACCGTTTATTCTCCCTAAACTTCTCCATCAAACCTCTCAATAAATGTATAGATTCCATAGAAAAACTGTCCGACATAAATCCAAATTGAATATGAGAAATCTTTGTAATACGTTTTAACCTAGTTCAATTGCCCTATACCATAATTTTAAAGTATGATTTATCAACTTAATACCTCAATAATTTGCACTCACTTGTGGGTCCCCTTTATTAGATCCATTCTTATAAGTTATAATATGCTCGTCTCATATATCGAATAAAGTATTAGCAATAAGAAAATCATAAGCAAAAGCAAAATCTAATATAGCTCTACCTTCTTCAATATAACTCCAAAACCGTAGCCACCATGAATATTTCTAAAATCTTTTACCACTCTACCGACGTGTCCATTTAAATCTCCTCCAATAAAAATTCTTTCTTCAAGAGATATCATTTGTATTAAGCCTTCTAGGTCATTCTAGAGTTTATCTTTAGAACCAATATCTAAACCTACTTAAGAAGCATAAGCACTTATAATATTAAAAATCTTAGTATCAACAATAACTTTAAGAGCTACAATTTTAACTCTAATTCTATTAATGTTTACAATATTGTCTTTCAAACTCTTATCCATAATTACACCTACACCATTTCTAATATGACTCTTACCTAAATATCAAAGTTTAAAACCTAAGTTATCAATCTCCTTAATCTTTTTCCAACTCATTTAATTTCATTAAATACATAAGATATTTATCTTTCTATGAATCATAATATCAATAAATTCCATTAACTTAGCCGTAAGAGTACTTATAGTCAAAGATCTTATCCGTCCATAATGTGGGAACCCTTATTTGACACTTTACCCGAGCCCCGGTGTAGCAACCCTTTATCCCACTAAGTGGGGTCGGCCACAAGAATTTCTTTCTCCATTGTATCCTACTTATTGCCATTTTTCATGTAATTCCAATAAATTAAGATTATTTTTATACAACATACCCAAGTGTTTTTATGTCACACTTTACTTTTCTTACTATAAGACAAATCTCAAATATTTACTCTCCTAACAGGGCCATTAGATGGCCAGCGCATTCCTCCACTTCACGGATATATTTGTTACGATTTTGATTAGTGTAAAACCACTTATCCCCCTAAACATTCTCGCCTCGGCAACACTTGATTTTATACGTCTCATTTACAGGCCAACATTCTGCTCCATAAAGCATTTCAGGTCTAACCACCATCTTAGAAAACTTTCCTTCAAGTCTAAGTGGCATTTTTCTATCACACAATAGCTCTAACTCATTCCTCCACTTCAACCATCCAACTTAATTTCTACAAATAAAATTTTCATCCATATCACCCTCACTTTAAATAAAAGACCAAAGATATCTAAAATGTTCACTCCCTTCAATGACTCAATCACCATTGTTAAAACCCCACCACCATATCAACTATTCCTAAGACTACATTCAGACACCTTGGGAGCAACAAGGCCACGGGGTTGGACCACTATCAAAAGTAAACTATACTTCGGTTGTTTGACAAAAAGAAATATTTAACAAATGGAAGAATTGCATACCACTAAAATTCTTATGTATTGACAAATATAACACCTAAACTTCAATTTTAACATACATACCACCTTATCTAGGCCTCAAAATGTGTACTTCACTTTTTTTAAGTTAAAATAATGGTATGTTTACATGATATGAAAGATTTGAGTGAAGCCCCTTCCAATTTATATGAATCCTAATTCTCCGGCATAGATAGAAATCGGTTTTAGCATAGTAAGATTAGCATGCTCGGAAGGACTTTTTCGCATGATTTAACCAAAAAAAATTATTACATGGCTTGATCTTGAAACAACACAGCCTCGTTATGCCCTCTGAAGCCATATAAAGAATTGAAAAAGGCTCAAAAGCTATAAAGAATGCCATGCAAGAAAAACCGAAAAATGCACTAAAATCCTTTTGGATCTAACTCTAAGACGACGTTGTGTAAATCCTGCAACCAAACAGCCTCATAAAATAGTTGTTGGCTGCAACAGTTGCCTCTTATAACATCCATGATGCCTCGCAATTATAATGACTGCACGAGGAAAGCAATGACCATAACTAGCTTCTGTTAAACGAAAAAATAGTTGAGCGTCATCACCACCATTTGTGCCAAAACATTTCTTCATTAAATGAAGATATCAACTAGATCCTCTCTCACATCGCAGCCCTAAAATTTAAGCAGGAGGTTCAGCGCTAATGACTAACGTCAGGGGGCAAGAAAAAAAGCAGTTCACCATCTTCTTCCCTCCTCCCAACCCTACCAAACCTGCCCATGCACGGATAAACCTTCTTTCTGACTTTTGCTACCCAGTGACTTAGCAGCACATACATGTGCTGGTTTTGCAACAGTGAGGTCAATAAATTTCTGGACTATTTTGAAAATATTGATATAGTAATATCTGAATTTGTACTGCTGCTGCTCGGCACATGCGACACACGCGACNGGCAGACACCAAATCCTTTCTTGTGGTGATTCCCTCCTCAAATTGGTTGTCATCAGATCTGTTGGGAGCGCATTCGGTCACGTGGGGTGCACTAATAGCATCTTCTTGCTTTTGACTATTGATTTTCAATTGTGGGTGCAATCTGAAACTTTTTTCCTGCGGGTGTCCAAACATCTTGCAGTGCTTACAGTAGTAAGGTTTTATTTCATAATGATTTTTTGCCAATAACCATTGTAAGCAGAACCAAGTCAAACTTCTTCTACATCTGGTAGTGTAATATCTCTTTCAATCAAAATTCTTGCAGTAGAGGGCCTTGATGAGTGAACTGTGTGTAAGTCCACCTGTAAAAATTTTCCAAGAATAGTCTCAATTGCATATAAGATAGGCAGATCAAAGAAATAAAGTTTGAGTTCAGGTAATGAGAACTAGATAAGCGCAATTAAGGGTTCTTGACTGGGATCAAAATTAGGATCCATTTAAGCAATTTCATATGGTTGTCCTCTATTGTGATGAATTTCATTGAGAAAATCCTTGTGTGATCTTCTTCTATACTCTGCTGTATCATAACATGTCTTCCGTCGAAATGACCCACCTGTCAGGCCCCAACTAGTTTGAAGTTTTCAAAAACATTCCTGATAGTTTCCATCTCTTGGCAACCTAATTGGAACTTTCTAACTAGTGTAAATTTGTATTTTCCCACACGATTTGAAATTTCAGCATCAGAAAAGATTATTGTTGGTTTGCCTGCCTTTTTTTCTACTTTCTTGATAAGATTGCAATATCCATGTCCTGCATCTGCGAGAATATCGGACTATCTGCGAGGTGGAAATGGGAGCTTCATTTGTGAACCACTGTAGCATAAGAGGGTTTGGCGGGGTTATCACCGGTAAGGGCGGCGGCGTAGGAAATCCCTAAGGCCAATAGCGTGCTTCACGCAAGCACCGCAGAAGACAGAGCAGTGCAGCGGCGGACAACAAAAGCACCGCAAGACAGCGACAGCGAGCACCGCTTTGATTGGTTATGGGATGCAGATTGGAGAGAAATCTGTGCTACACCTATCCACATGCATCCCTCAAAGTTCAACAAAATCCCATTACATGGACAATAATAGACCTCAATGCTCTAAAAAGGAAGATTCGTGTTGGAATAATGCATTCTTTATATAAACTTGGGCTCCAGCACATCCATTTTATTGACAAAATCCTTTTACTGAACGATTCCAGTGTACTCATGCCATATAAGAAATCAAATAAAGGATATACTTGATAGGTCATCAATAAATTTTTATCAAGCCAGTTTATGGTCAAACTGACCTTCTCGACAAGAGAGAAGATTGCATTGCCACCACCTGTAAAGAAAATGATCTAGTAATTGACTGTATTAAAAGAAGCATAAGCAATAAACGCTACTCATGAACTTGTTAGCAGCAGAAGTAGAAGCAAAAATTTGAAACGCTGCAAAGATAATTCCACAATAATATATTAAGAATACAGCTGCCTAACCAAATTACGAAAATGTTTCCATTCTACTGATTTTTACCCTGGCGTCCCCTAGTAATGGCAACCGGCATTGCTTAGCCATCACAATAATCATTAGAGATATTCTAAGGCAGCCAAGTTTTCTGAAAGATTGGCTATAAATGAAGCATTCTAAGCAGGAAATTTTGACAAATACGCTCCAATTCAACTTTTTTTTGCTCAGGCATGCATCAATGGTTCACTACATTTCACTGATAATTATAACTAGAGAAGAAAAAGACTGTCCAGTATGTTAGGTGCACTATCATAGGCAACATTGCAAAGAAAAGTATATAGGCGTTTAAAATTTGATGCACAGCTATGAGAGAATATTAGGAGCAAAACATTTTAATTGGCGTTTTGCCTTGCAATGCAGGTTGGTCAGCATAGACGTGGCAGGATGAAGAATGTCCAGCAATTGGCTAGTTCTCCCTGCAATGTAGTGGCCAATTCGTTAAGATGGCAGGGGAAGCTGCCAATCAACGGGATGTTTTCATCAATAATTTTTTTACAAAACTATTTTTAAGTAGGCAGAAAAATTAAATATTTTAAAACAGAAAAAAAAATAACGACTAGCGGTTTTTCTTACATGAAGCATTCACAGCAGCTCGATTAAATAAACAAATCATTGGAATAGAAAATAAATCATGAACCGTGTACCACAGCTAAGCCAAGTAGAACAATGAATTCTGCATTGCAGCAAAACGGATTGGACTCAATTCACAGCAGTAAATGGTTTAACAAGATGCAATACTAGACCCTACAGCAGAGCACAGCTACATATGAGAATGTGTTTAAAATGAAAATCTAGGGGTGAAATGGTTGTGGAATGGCAAAGGGAAGAAAATAGGTGAGGTCAACAGCATTTCCAAGGGGTAAAAGCATTTAGCAGCTGCCCGTGCTGAACAATGGAGCGGACCACAAAATGCTGCTTTGAAGAGGCGCAGTTGCAGAGGGAGATCCGCCAACTGTTCTTGAACAAGATACATCCCCACCATTTACAAAAGGAAGAGGATGCAGAACAACTTTAGAACATAAGATCAGAGAATAATCTCCAAATACACCAAACACAAAACAAAAGGCAAAGCAATAAATCAAAGGTGTGAACGAGTCAAGTCAAGCTCGAGCCACCCTTAGATTGGACATGATCTTGATTAATTTTATCGAGTTCGAGCTCGAACTTAAGCCTACGAGTTCGGGCATACTTATTTATTATAACATTGAGAAAATAATATTAATTTAACATTTTGTTATAATAAAATGACAAATAGAAAGAACAATTAAGAAATAAATAATAACAAATCACTTAAAATAAAATACAAAATATTATTTTTAAACATTTATTATACTTGAAAGATAAAGTCTCAAAATATATTATATTTTGAATAGATTTTATATTAATACTTTTTGAAACAAGCCAGCTCGCGAGCAAATGAGTCGAGTAGGGCAGGGCCATTTATCGAATCGAGCATGAACCAACTCACGAGTTGGCTTGACTCACTTACAGAATAATTTTCATGCAAGAACTCTAATATTGGAAATGGAGCCTGAGGATACAACACTCCTTATGAACCTATGTTTTTCATAATTCATCAAAGTACCACAGAACAAAATCATGCGTGCAAAGAAGAAATTTCTTAAAAGATGGATGATAAATCACCTCATCACCCATGTCTAAACCCAATTTAAAATATTATAGTCAAGAGCAATGTTTCCCACACAATATCTGCACCATATGATGACAAACTACAGCAAAATGTCAACAAAAAATTCCCAATAAATAATTTATAATGAATGCTAAATCTGCTAAATGCAACAAGCAGTGATACCCCAGTGCAAGTTGTAAGCATGTCACAAATCTAAAAGATTGCTATAGTGTCCTTTTAACTGCATTTCCTGGTCGAGAATGAAGACAAAAATATCGCAATAACAAAATCCTTGGCATTCCAGCCAAATATGTGCAAGGATAGCATTGACTTCCTGATAATGTTCAGGTCATCATTAATGCCTGCCACTGCAAGATAATGAGACAATTATTGGCAATCTACATTACTATTCCTCTAATAGACGTATCCATGCTAACATTGTACAAGAAAACAAAATAATGAAAGACTAGATAGACCGTTCTTTCAGTACTGGCTGTTTTACGAATGAAATTATAATATAAGACTATATTCAAGAAAGGGAAAACAAACGTGATATCAAAAATAAAAAGAGGGCTCAGATGAAATATTGCCAACACGATTCAAGAGAAGTGACCTATACAATAAGTTTCATTAATTTTTTCAGAGAAATGTCATATCGTCACGATATGAAAGTTAGACATATTCCATAAATAGAGATAAGGAGAAAGAGAGTGAGAGCATTCAAACCTTCGGTGCTGGCACTTGCACTGAGCTTTAACAATGAAAAACATTAAAATAACTATTAAAATCCATCACAGAGAAAGAGAAGCTTTATTTCTGTTTGCTCAGCGCGCGACCAAGTTTGGAGAAAATCGTAGTATCAGTTACTTGAAGATAGATATCAAACCATCCGTCCTAATTTATCCTTCTCAGATATAGAAAAACTGAATCACCATAAGATCTATAGACATTGAACAATAAGGCTCCCCAATACACTTTCTCGAGAAGGCATGCCCCAATCATTAATATTTCAAAACACCTACAACTAAATAGAATTGAACATAGGAAAAATTAATTATGCAAGGCACAATGGTATTTAGAAAAAAATCACCTCAAGTTTCCAGTACAAAGAGCCCAACAATGATATTTGATAAAAATACACAATTTAATAACTTGGTGAAACAACCCAGAGTCATGCATCCTCCACAACTGCAATATGAAAATATTTGGTCGATCCTCCTGTTCGAACAAAAGTAACAGCTATAGTATACATATTTTTAATGACTTGAATTTAAGTCAAATCAACACCTTTGTTCTCAAGAACTCTCCAAAGGACATTTCTTGGAACCTTATCATAAGATTTTTCTAAATAAAAAAAAAACATATGTAGATCGAATTTATTCTGCCTAAACTTCTCCTTCAAACCTCTCAATAGATGTATAGGTTCCATAGAAGAATGCCCGGCATAAATCCAAATTGATAATGAGAAAACTTTGTAATACATTTTAACCTAGTCCAATTACTCTCTCCCATAATTTTAAAGTATGACTCATCAACTTAATACCTCAATAATTTACAATCACTTGTGTGTCCCCTTTATTAGATCCATTCTTATAAGTAATATTATGCTCATCTCTTTTCTCAAATAAAGTATTAACAATAAGAAAAGCATAAGCTAAAGCAAAATCTAATATGGTTCTACCTTCTTCAATAATCACTCCAAAACCGTAGCCACCATGAATATTTCTAAAATCTTTTACCACTCTACTGACATGTCCATTTAAATGTCCTCCAATAAAAATTTTCAAGAGATATCATTGGTATTAAGCCTTCTAGGTCATTCCAGAGTTCATCTTTAGAACCAATATCTAACTTAAGAAGCATAAGCACTTATAATAATAAAAATTTTAGTATCAACAATAATCTTAAAAGCTATAATTCTATCTCTAATTTTATTAATGTTTACAATATTGTCTTTCAAACTGTTATCCATAATTACACGTACACCATTTCTAATGAGACTCTTACCTGAATATCAAAGTTTAAAACCTAAATTATCAATCTTCTTGATATTTTCTCTCACCCATTTTCTCTTACCTGAAATACATAAGATATTTATCTTTCTATGAAACATAAAATCAACAAATTTCATTAACTTAGCTATAAGAGTACCTATAGTCAAAGATCTTATCCGTCCATTATGTGGGAACCCTTATTTGACATTTTACCCGAACACCGGTGTTGCAGCCCTTGCACACTTTTCACTGCATTCAGCTCATGCAACGCGTTGCTTTTAGGAGACTCTCTAGCATTTACACAATGATCAAAAGGATAAATGCCATAATTTTTCGACAATTTTACGTTCGTTGTCAACTACCTAAAGCAACGCTCCACTTTTCGCATCCGGGCTTGGAACCTGGTAATGGCAGTGTCAGGGAGTTTATGAATTACAACCAATGTTTCACTCACAATAGTTTACAATTTTGATTTACAAGGTTTACTAAGGGTGTGTTTGGAGTGGCAGTGGCAGAGAGATGAACCGCACCGCTAGGGTGTTTAGGGAAACAACATTTATCTGTTTACTAGAAATATTGGGGTGGTAAAGCCGCATGACTGCAAGAAAGCTAAGATTGGATTTAAAAAAAAACAATTGTCACTGCAGCTTATTAGACACCAGCTTCTTTTACAGCAACTTCACAGCTGCTTCTACAAACAACTGCACAACCTCAAACTGAACCTAAATTCTCATTGAGTTAAATCCTACATGTGGTCAAATAGTGAAATAAATTGTATAAAAAATAAAAGTAACAGAATCTGTAAACTTAATGGGGCAACTAACAATGTGTTAGAATAATCCTATACATGGAATAGCTTATTTCACTTTTAAAAGCTAGTAATAGTAATATTTTTTACATGATATTAAAAATTTGAGTACTAAATATGCAAGTATGAAAGTTTAAGCATTAGATATATAAATACATAAGAATTTGGTGGCATGCATATAAATGCCAACTTGTTTACAAAACCTCGAATCCACTATTTTTAGTTAACGGTAACTAAAGCATATCTAAAAAACTAGATAACTAGCTTTCACTCGAAAGCCTGACCAAGCCCTACAAGGCTAAAATTGTTATTCATTGCACCGATTGCCCTTATAGGCCATCCTTGATGCCTCGCTAATACAACAAAAGTAAAAGGAGCATAACAGCAACCCTTCTCAATGCATAAGAAGTTCAATTTACCCACAAAATTATTGCATATGCATATTTCTCCTTATGAATCCATTCATAAACTCCATGACTAACATAAAATTTTCATTCTTCAATTAACTGGCTATTCCATCAGACAAAACAACAAAAAAAAATTTAGTTACCCACACTTTTCCCCCTCAACCAAAAAAATGGTTGAAAAGTAATTTCAATTCTACTTCCTCGTTGTTCTATTTCCATCTCATTTGATTTACCTCTCATTAAACTCCTTCAAACAAAATGAGACCATTGGGAAAGATGGTACAGGAAGCCACAACCATTTAGCCATGATTGATAAACTGATCAATTTGTAGCCAAGTTCGACATCGATGAGGATGTAAAACAAAATTCTGACTCAAGTATTATCTCACATTTCAGAGACACAGATGCCCCGGCAAGTAGGTAAAAAAACTAATCCTTTGTAAACAAAGAAAAGAAAGGATCCATAAAGCCAGCCCCAAACAGTCAGAACAAAGCCAATGTTGATGAGTCAATCACTTTTAACTTAAAAAGCTTATATATCATGTGACGCGTGATATCATATAGTAGCACATTGAAACAAATTTAGCCTAATACTCACCAAATGATTTTTTCCAAGTTTAAAGAGCCTTTTGATAAATCTCACTTCTGCTCCAATATCGGATAAAAACAATATATATTACCTCCCATCATTTAGGGGATATAAAGGAATTCTCTTGCTCAAAAAAAATAAATCCTAAAGAAAAAACCCAAACATTTATCGTGGTTTAGCACAATTTAACAATCGCAAATGCCAAACAGGCTGTTGGTAACAGAATTTGTGCAGAATTTAAGCAGCAGTTAAACAAAATCCTAAAAATAACAAAATGCAACTAGCATCACTCATAAGATATAAAGGAATTCTCTCATTCAAAATTAGTAAATTCTAAAAGAAATAGCCCCAAAATTTATCAGGCTATTAACACAATTTAACAATTGAAATGCTAAAAAGACTGTTGGTAACAAAATTTGTGGGGCAATTAAGATGTATTAAAACTAAATCCCGTCAAACAACAAAAAAGAAAAGATCCTAAAAAATCTCAAAGCCCATTTCTAATCCATTATGCCTTTGAGAAAGAAGAGAGTTAACTTCCTCAATGGTTTCGGGTAGTAGCGGAGCGGAAAGGGGAGAAAGATGGGAGTATCAAAGATCATGGCATGGTGCCATCCCGTCATTGCCTTCATTATCTCTAGTCACGACAGTATCGTGATGTTTCGAGCAAGATAAGGGTGAGCGTAAGCGATGGATTTGGGCGAACTCAGACTGGGGTACGGGAGCCAAGCCAGGGTTTCCAGGGAGTAACAGGATTTATTAAATCCTGCTTTAAACTGTTTTCAAACCCTTGATATGTTGCTATGAGATAATGATAGCTAAAGCATCCACCATAAAGTAGACGACAAGCTGCCCCTGCAACATCTCACCAAACCCTGGAAAGCTAAAATCATTTTGCCTGCACCGGTTGCCTTTGCAGGCCATCCTTGATGCCTCGCCAATACAGCGAAAGGGAATGGACGAAAACAACATTAACGTCACCAATTAAAATGTCGAACCTAAACTCGTTCAACAAAAAGGGGTCGTCACAGAAACTCTTGCCATCATAGGAAAAGTGATTCGATCAAAACCCTTGAATTTGTTCAAAAGCTTCCGCAAAGTGTCATGAAAAGCGACAGCAGAATAAGTCAGAGATGGGAACAGAAGAAGAGAAATGCTTATCCTTCGTGTAAGGGCCACCGAGCCTCGATTCCTGTAACCCTAGTTTCCGCTACCAACAAGCTGAATTTTTGCCTCTTGTAGTATGACAATATAGCGCATGGCAGTGGGAAGTGGGAAGTCCTCTCTAGCAAGCGTTTGAGCTTATTTTTTTATTGAGAATTCAACTTATTTTTTTGGTTATTTGAAAATTTTTGAAAATAATTTAGAAATAACTCAAAAATAAAGACCGCGGGTTATTTCTTGATTATTTTAAAATTATTAAAAATAATTCAGAAATAACTTGAAAATAACTTAAGAATACTCTGCGCACATGTAAAGCTACGTCAGAAATCCGCACAGAAAAATTTTTGCTCTCTAACACGAATAACATCTCTAACATTGTTTCTATTGATTTTTGCCGCTACGCTGCTTCTATTATAATATAATTTAGGGATTACAAGAACTTACAGGAAATATGACAAATCACCGATAACCTCTCTAACACAAGCAACGCTGCGTACATCTTCCATACATTTTCGCGTACATCTTCCACGAGCTTATCTACATTGTTTCCAAACCATAAAAGAGATCACAAAAAATTATTTGCATATCTTCCAAATGCTTTCAAATTACAAAAGATCCACACTTATTTACATCTATGAATCTGCATCTTTGCATCTAATACATTTCAACAATTAGTGGCAGAAAAACATAGAAATGCTAAAATCCACACACAATAGTTAGAAGGGAGGGTCCTATTAGAGACATTACTGAAGAACTCAACACAGATGTAAAGATTTAATTCAAGTATCGTATTAAAGATGAAAATCAAAAAGTATTTTCCTTTTGTGGCAGAGAAACATAGAAATGCTAAAATCCACACACAATAGTTAGAAGGGAGGGTCCTATTAGAGACATTACTGAAGAACTCAACACAGATGTAAAGATTTAATTCAAGTATCGTATTAAAGATGAAAATCAAAAAGTATTTTCCTTATAAGGCAGAGAAACATAGAAATGCTAAAATCCACACACCATAAGTTAGAAGGGACTTATTAGAGACATTACTGAAGAACTCAACACAAGAATTGGTAAATGTAAACAGCAGACAAACAAAGAAAAACGAGATGTAAAGATTTAATTCAAGTATCGTATTAAAGATGAAAATCAAAAAATATTTTTCTTATAAGAATGTATTCAACATAGGTGAGTGATATTTTGATAATCTTCTCAAGAAAGTTTAAAAATATGACCTACCTTAGTAATCATAATACAGTTAGTAATTATAAAACGATTTATTTTTATTATCGCATTAGCAAAAAAGAAGTTGATGAGGCATTAAAGAAAACCAACGGTAGAAAATCAATAAGACTTGAAGGAATCCCAACACGTGTGGAAATAATTAGGAGTTTTAAAAGCTTTTTGGCTTAATAAACATTTTAAAATTATTTTCAAAACTAAAAATATGCATGAGCTGAAGAAGATTATTTTGCTCCCAAATTCTAAGAATAAAGGGAATGAACAAAACTGTCCCAATTATATAGAAATTATGTTAATGTGTTGTACGCTAAAATATAGGAGAGTAATTCAGCATAGGTTAAGACATAATACAAAGATTTCTCATAATCAGTTTGGATTTATGTTGGGCAAATCTACTATGAAAGCTATACATTTATTAAGAGATTTGATGGAGAAGTGCAAAGGGAGTAAGGAGGATCCACACATAAATTTTATTAATTCAGAAAAAGATTAACTAAAGGTTCCAAAATAAGTTCTTTGGAGAGCTTTATAAATCATTATCACTGTCAGCATGCATTCTTAATCATAAATGAAGTAAACGGCAACACACAAGTGCAAGCTAGGTATATGTTAGAATTCCAGATATTTGCTAGATTATTAGGTCCCATATAATTTGTATTTCTTGGCGGAGATTGAGGTAAAGACAACAGAAACAGCAGAAAAATCCTAGGCATTGCAGCTGAAGCAATGATTATTAGCCAGCTTATGTTGCCAGCTAAAAAAATAAGAGGCATATTTGCCAAGAAATGTGCATTGCAAAACAAATCTATTGAAATTGACACACACGCAAACACATATAAATATTTAAAAAATTTACATACATATGACACAATTCTTATGTATTTACATCACACAATTCTTATGTATTTACATCACACAATTCTTATGTATTTACATATCAAGTACCTAAAGTTTGATAATTACATACCAACAAATGTTTCAGAAAAGAATTACATAACAAATAATTACATATCAAGTAGTCGCTCTGCTTTAGCTATGGATCAACAACTGTTTCAGAAAAGAAATCCCGTGTTGATGTTTTGTCTTTTATATAAAGAAGCAGGTTCGAATCCTCTCAAATTATGAGTTTCAAGAAAAAAAGCCAAACATTGTCAAAATTCATCAGAAAAATAAAAGCACTGGTTGCCTGATTATAATCAGGCCATCCTAAATGCCCCAGGCAGCTGCTTGCCCCCAATCACAGTCACCACCCGCAGCCCAATGTTTCCTCAACCCACCGGCCGCCACCTCCACCACTAACCCCGGCAACCAGCCCTGCCAAAGGCCACCTCAATCGTTAACAGATGTAATTGACAATTAATTCATTTTTTTTTCCAAACAAAAGAAGATGATGTAAAGTCGTTTAATTAATTTACATCCAACCAAACATCTCCGATATATTCCAAATACAATACATTAATTATATACTCCATTCTTTTTTCACTGTATTCTTTTCTCAACAAGCCAAATAGCCCCTATATGCGGCGTAAGAGACAATGTTTGAGCTTAAAAAGAACATCATGGCAATAAGGTGATCATCAACAAGTGTTTGGCAAGTAAATGCATGCAGATGATACTGCAATAAGGGTGGCGACAAAAAGTTGAACTCCAGCTATCACCACATGTTGCCATCTCTTTGGATAAGTAAACATAACATCATCATCATCATTGCAACCACTCCGACCAAAAAACTCAATCATACCAACAAAAAGGAATCCCTTAGAAGATTGAAGATGAACCACAGCGTCATCAAAATCTAAGCCCAAATTAAATAAATACATTCTAAAGTAATGTTTTCCACAAACGATTTCATCCTGAAACAAATGATGATAAAGTATAACAAAATGTCAACAAGAAACTCCCAAAAAAGAGTTCATTTTGAATGCTCCACATGCTACAAATCTTCAGACCTAGCAATTGCACAGTGCTTCAACAGCGAAATCTTCATCCAGATCTGTCCCCTACTTGGTATATGTGTCGTACCTAACAAATCTCCACCTTGACGAATATCAAACCATTTAGGAGAAAGATACCATGGAGTCTCTCACACACCAAAGTGGGTTGGGCTACCATGCTTGCCTAGCAACTATAAATATTAAACAAGTTCAAGCAATGCAAGAACTTGTAAATAGTAACTGGCTTTGTCAACATATCAGCCGCATTCTCATTAGTATGAACTTTCTGCAACAGTATTTCACCAGAAGCAATCAATTCTTTAATCTTGTGATACCTCACATCAATGTGCTTAGTTCGCTCAGCACACAGTTCCTTTACTAGTCTAGTAAGTCATAAATTTTCATTAGCAGCTTCAGTTGTAGATAACGCTACACAAGACTGAACTGTTGATTTCCAACATATAGGTCATCCACCAAGAGTAAAAACATACTCAGTTGTAGGTCTTCTATCATCCAAATCACATGCATAGTCTGAATCCATTTACCTTACAACTGAATGATCATTCTGCTGACTAAAAAAATAATTTCATTTCTTCCAGTACCCTTCAGTTACCTGAAAATCCACTTAACAACTTCTCAATGTTGTCTACTAGGTTTAGACATGTATTTAAACACCCGACTAACAGCATGAGCCAAGTCAGAGCGACTACATACCATTGCATGCATCAAGCAGCCAACCGCACCGACATATAGAACATCTGCCATGCATTTGATTTCCCTATATGTCTTAGAACACTATAGTCAAGAAAGCTTAAAATGATTTGTCAAAGGAGTGCTCACAAACTTTGTTTTGCTCATCCCAAAGCTGTCAAACACTTTCTCAACATAGCCTTGTTGAAAAAAGCACAATCATCTTGAGCCTCTATCTCGGTGAATCAAAATTCCAAGAATTTTCCTTGTAGCACATAAGTCTTTCATATAAAATTCCTGACTCAATAAAGCTTTCATACCAAAAAGACATCTATGTCGTCAACATACGGTAGTAAAAAAATAAAAGAATCATCATCCAGAATCTTAACATAAACACAACATTCACACTCATATCGCTTATAGCCAATCTGAATCATGTAGGAGTCTCTACTTTGCTCGCTCCACTCCAACATTTGTCCCTTATTTCATATATGAACCATACCTAACAGAAAGCAAATAGGCCAACCATCTTTCACAAATTAGCAAAATTTTAAAATTCCAATGCCAAAAAAGCCATGTTTTACAAATTACAATGTTTCAATCACAATATTTCAGAATTTTGATTTACAAGGTTTACTAACGGTGCATTTGGAGCGACAGTGGCACAGCGATCAGTACCGCACCGCTAGAGTGTTAATGGAAACAAGTTTTGTATGTTTTCCATGCAAAACATGTTTTAATTACATCTTAAAATTTAAATATTAAAGAAAATATGATTCCAATGGCCCAAAAAAATAATGTAAAACAGGTTGCAAGAGCAAAGGCAATCATTAATATTTCATCATTGTTAATAGAGAAATGGACTCAAGTTTGCCAAAACATCAATGTAGAGAAGCTTTCCACATATCACTATGCATCAATCCCTGTGATAATGGAAGCAATGGTTGCCTAAGTAACTCTTTGCCATTCAAAGATGCCAAAATGTCACCAAAAAAGCATACAGATCCTCGTATTGGCCAGGAGCACAAAATGGTTACACTGTAAATCACCATCAAGCACCTCGAACCTTCAAAATCGTAAATGAAGAAAACTATAGTCTGCAGCACACTATTGCAAGTTATGTTTCTCAGAAACCCACATAACAGCCATATAACATGTTTCTATAATTGCATTTTCTGGCACAGCTTCAGAAAGAGAGAGCAGCAGCAAAATCCTCAGTATTGTTGTCCAAATATGTGCATTATGACTCACAAACTACCATTTTTTACATATATCCTCAACAGATTCACAAATGCTTTAGGAAGGATAACCTGATTGATTGTTTATATTAGAGATGGGAATTCACATCCTTCCAAATTATCAGCTTCAAGACAGAAACACCAAATCATAGTTAAATTTTGATATTTGAGTAAGAATTTGAAAATTGGATTAAAAACGGTGCTGGACGTTAGAATTGTAAATAGCAATGTTTCAAGTGCTATGTATATAATTGCCCCCAAAAATAAAAGCAATTTTCTAAAAGCCTTCTCACATCAAGCTAAAATAAAAGGGATAATTACATTCATACCACCCGAAACGTTGATATTTACAAATAAGGCACCTAGGTGATTTTTTTTAGACTACTGAACTGATGTATTTAAGCGTGCCACGATCAAACTATTGAGAATTTGATAAAGATGAAAAATATTGATTGGGGTTTTACCATGAATTTTAATGTTTAAGTGAGAATTTAAAAAACAGAAGAAAGAGGGTGGTTGATTTGTAAATAGCAAGTTTTGGATGGTTTGTATGTAATTTTTGGGTCATTCTCAATGCCTGCAAGTGTAAGATAAGGAAAGGAAAAAAATAATTCAGAAGATCTGTAAAAATGGCAATAACAATCACCATTCCACCAACAGAAATCTCCAACATTACATAGTAGATCAAAACAAAAAAACAAAATGCTAAACTTCTCAAACAAGGAAGAAAAAACATAATAGAGTTAGGTTGAAATGAAAAATAAATTCTTGATGGTTGCATATAATCATGCGGAGGATGCTAAAAACCAACCTTAAATTAAAATAATCACTCCTGCGAGCACCAAAAAATTCCATCATGCGGAGAAAATCTGAGGATTTCCTCATAGATGGATGATGAATCACCTCATCATGCGCAAGTAAATCTAATGAATAGTTATTCCAAGTAAAATGGGGACGCTTTTTTTCCTTTTTCTCCGCCACAAATAAAGGAACACCTTTGTTCCACTTTTTCCATCCGCTGCGAATCCATAGACAATTTAGGATCCAATAATTTTCATATAAAGTTTCTAATAAATGATTCTAAAAATCTAAAGGAATACGCAAACGAATAAATTTTGAATTATTTTGGAATTAGTATCTAAGTAGTTTACAACATTTAAATACGATGGATAGATAAAGATAGAAAAAGAGAGACAGAATATGCATTCATAACTTCAGTCCTGGCAATTGAACAGTACCTACACAATCAAATACATTAAAATAACAACCGAAATACATCCTGGAGAAACAGAAGCTTTATTTCTTTCTGCTCAACTAGTGCCCCAAGTCTAGAGAAAATGGTAGTATCAGTTGCTTGAAGATGGATATCAGACCATCCTAGATAATTATCTTTCTCGGAATTAGAAAAACTGAATCACCAAAGATCTGCAGAAATTTAACAATACTGATCTACAACTACACTTTCTCAAGCAGAAATGGGATTAATATTTCTAAACACCTACAACTGAATAGGATTGAGCAAACGAAAATTTAACCAAGCAATACCAAATGGCATTGAGCAATAAATCACCTTAAGCGCCCACCATTGATACATGATAAAATACACAACGGAAAAACTTGGTACAAAAACACAAAAGTATGCATCCACCACAACAGCCATATTTGTTACAAATACGCATTACCTAAAGCAGATCTTTGTGCATTTAAAGCCCACTATTTTGATAAATCTCACTTTTCCTCCAGTATCAATTAAATCCAATATTTAAAAAATCTCACCATTCACATGATATAAATAATTAGGGCCCGTTTGGATAAACTGCGTTTTGAAAACGCTAAAAACAGCGTTTTCACACCGTACCTAAATAAGTGTGGTGGCAGCTTTCTGGCTATGATCTGGCTTTTCCAAAAAAAAATAAAAATTTATAATGGTCACCGCACTTAGCTTATCAGTAGATTATTTTTAATCAGCTTATCGACAAATTATTCAATAAACTGCAGTTGCCCCAGACAGACCCTTACTCTCCTTCGCAAATAATAAATCTGGAAGGAAATAGGCCAACAATATATCACAATTTAGCAAAATTTACAATTTGCAATGCCAAAGAGTTCGAGTTTTATGGAGATTTACAAGTTTTACTACGGGTTCATTTAGGGGGACGGTGGAGGGGTGGTGATGTTTGAAGCTCTGCATCGCGGGAATGAGTTGGGAGGAGAAAGCAGGGTCGCCAGCAGTGAAGACTTTTCCTGGCAGTGATGGCGGAGATGAAGGTTACAAGAAGGAAAGGTAGGAGGATGGAAGAGAACCATACGACGGCGATGGAGAGGTTGGAAGTGAGGGCGGGGATTTCCTGATATTGATCTTTTATCTTGTTTTAGCAAAGTGAAAAAACAATATCTGTTTCGCCATTTCCAATATACATCTACTGCTTTATAAAGAAGTTCAAATGTCAAGAAACGTTGCACCTAACATGCGCTTGGCATCCAAAATCTAAAGAGTACATGATTTACAAAGAAATAAAAAAACAGCAGCCGCAGAAGAAACGAAACAATGAAAACAGATATCAAATTTTCTTTAAACATGGTTTGAACCTTGCATAAATGAATGTCAACCAAGACAAACTCTAACAAGTAGTCCGCAGTAAAAACAGCAGAAGGGATATTTTGGTTAGAAATAATCCAACATATGTCCTTGAGCAATCAAACTGCAGGCATATTTATCCAATTATAGCTATTATAAGGCATATAAAGTCAAATTTCCTTCTACATACATAAATATGCATTATATAAATAGAAAGAGTCAAATAATTTAATAGGAATTGTGAATGTTCGTGCATCATAAAAATAAGTGTCAAAAAGCACTTTGATCAAGATGAATACAGAAATAAATAAAAAATAAACTCCTATAATAATCACGAATCTAACGCCCAAAAAGTTAATTGGGTTGATGCCTTGATGTTAACCAAAAAAAAATAAAAAGAAAAAAAATAAACATAGTTCAAGTTTTGTTTCATGGAACTAAGTGGAAAGAAAATATCAATTACCTCATAAATTATTTGACTTTTCATATGGGCTGAAATAGTCCCCGTGTAGGACTATTTTAGCCCTACTAAAAGGGTTTGGGATCTAAATTGACACTTTTATAGACTCTGAGACTAAGATGGATCCTAACAAATAATCGGAAGACTTATTTGACACTTTTCTCCGTTAATTATGCATTAAATTCCTTTTTCAGCAAACCAAACAAGCTATATGAAGTGAGAGAGATAAATACTGTTTGGGCTGAAAAAACATCAAAGAAATTGTGTGATTACTAGCATGCGTCTGGCAAGTAAATGCATCCAGATCATACCACTATAGAGACGGTGATAAAGTCGAACATGAAATTATCTCTATACATTGTACCATCCTTGAACATGACATCATTATCATCACCATAACGAGTATGAGATGCACATCCAAAAAATGGGCAATAACATTTATAGCACTCAAAAATTTACTATTTACAAATCTAGCATCCTCATTCATCCATTTTTTAAATCACACACAAATATCAAAATCCTTGATAAAACCCCAACCAATATTTTTAGATTTCATCAAACTCTCAATGGTTTGATACTGGCAAGCATAACTGCATCAGCTGGGTAGTTTAAAAGAAACACTCTGGGTGCTAGTTCTGTACATAACAATGCTTTGAATGTTGTTTATGTAATTATCCCTCAAAAAACGGATTTAAAAAATGCAACAAAATCTAATGTATTTACATATCAAACACCTTTTTTTTAATCACATCCGGAAAAAAAAAATTTCCTTATAAGATTGATGATGAACCGCCTCATCATCCTTGTTTAAACCCAGTTTAAGCATTACAGTCAAACGTAATGTTTTTCACAAACAATTTCATCCTGCTAAAATGAATTCCACACCTGCTACAATGTAGATGCACGATGTTTATATATACATAAACATACATGCATACATTCATACATACATACATACATACATACATACATATTTATATATATTTTTTTTTATAAGGAGGATTTACATATGATTTTTATTGATTTAAAAAAAGCTGACGATAAAGTTCCAAGACATCCTTTGGAGAATTCTTCAGAGGAAAGGTGTTGATTTGACTTGTATTCAAGTCATTAAAGATATGTATACTAGAGTTGTCGCTTGTGTTCGAACAAAAGAGGATTGACCAAATAATTTCCTATTTCTGTTGAATTACATCTGCGGTTGGCTTTAAGCTCATATCTTTTGCTTTAGTTCTGGATGCTCTTACTGGACATTTACAGGAGGATGTGCCTTGGTTTATGCTTTTTGCTGATGATATCCTTCTCGAGGATAAGACGAGAGAGATTGAATTTTGGAGGTCTACATTGGAGTCTAAAGACCTTTGTTTGAGTAGAACTAAAACTAAATGCATGGAATGTAATCTTAGTAGAAGTAGCTCTAGTGACAAAATTGTAACTAAGGGTGATCAAATTATTAAAATGTGTGAATGCTTTAGATATCTCGGGTCTACTGCTCAAAGTGATGGTGATATAGATGCGAATGTTATTAATAAAATTCAAGTTAGTTGGTTGAAAGGGAAGAATGTTTCGGGCCTATTGTGTAACAGAAAAGTATAGCCTAGAAGAAAATTTTATAGGAAGGTGGTGACACCTGCAATGCTCTATGGCGTTGAATTTTGGCCTTTAATAGAGAAACATAAAACCAAGTTAAGTGTTGTCGAGATGAGAATGATTAGGGGGTTGAGTGGCTTTACACTTAAAGATAAAATGCGAAATGAATATATCCGGGATAAAGTTGGTGTAGCTCTAGTGACAGACAAAATTAGAGAATGTTGTCTTAGATGATTTCGTCACATTAAACAATGTATTAATGTTTATTGCTATTTGCACTTTGTTCTGTCTATCTCTCTCTCTATCTCTCTCATTCCTTACGTTCTATTCCTTGGGGCTGAGATTAATGGACAAATCAGGATAAAAAAAAAACGTGTAGACAATGAATTAACAAATTATTGAAAATCATCACATGAAAGATAGAAAAACTTTCTGACCAATCTCTAATGCTAAAAGTTAGTTCACGGACTCTGCCAACCATCACCATCTTAAATAAACAGAAGTGATCCCAATCGACCCAAAAAAGAGAATGTAGAATAGGTTGCTCGAAGAGCTCAAGGCAAACCTCTAGAAGATAAAAAGCTCTCCACATATCACTATGCATGAATCCCGATGGTAATGACAGAAGTAGTAACCTAAGAATATATTGGTCATCCAAAAATGTCACATCATCACCATAGGAAGCATATGAATCTCGTTATTAGCAAGGTGCACATGTGGCTACGCTATAAATCATCATCAACGCTCTAGAACATTTTTCATCATAAATGAAGCAAACTAACCAAATAATTGCATTGTTTGGTGGCGATTGAAGTACAGACAGCAGCAATAGCAGCAAAATGCTTGCCATTACAGCGTAACCAATGATTATTTTCTATTTTATGTGACAAAAATAAAAACTTAAGAAGCACGTTTGTCGAAATATGTGTTTTAAGAGATAAAATATTATATACATCCTTCAGTGCATATATCTTTCAATGAATTTACAAAAGGTCTAGCAAGGACAACTGAAGTTGATTTTTTTTATATTAGAGATGGTGATTCGGATCCCTTACTATTATCAGCTTCAAGAGACGGAACATCAAATCATCCTACAATATCCTAAATATCCTCTCACGTCAAAATTTAAAAAAGAAAAGGACAACATTGGTTGTCTGAAAATTTTCTGACCATCCTCAACTCCTGCCACTGCAATATGAGCATGAGTAAACTTGACCGCAGAAGATCAGTCAAATTGGCAAACAAAATTTCATTTACATTGTACAAAAAACTGGCAATATAAACATAAATATATAACAGTTTTTGCACAACAATTCCATAATGAAGGAGATTAAGATGACTGCTGAAACAAACCATAGAGAAAAAAAATATTGCTCTTTTCTTCCCAGTTCAAAACCTATGAATGAAAAAAGGGTAA
>NEWO01000108.1:1566073-1578017 GCA_003013225.1 Phalaenopsis aphrodite | reverse complement strand
TGTGTGTGTGTGTGTGTGTGTGTGTGTGTGTGTGTGTGTGTGTGAATTAATGCCAACACATTTTAGTTCAAATTTTCAATTTTCAACAGAAATAAACATTCTCCCCCAATGTTAGCCTTCAAGGTATCGTACCTTGTTTTAAAAAAGTGAAATACACATTTTCATGCAAAGGCTTAAAAGCACCAAGGTGTTAGATATGTAAATATGGAACTTTATGAGTGAGAGCTGTATATACATAGGAATTGTGTGTTAACTATGTAAATTTTCCTCATTTTTATCTTTCCTCCAGGTGCCACAAATTCCTTGCGTGCAAAAAAGAAATCCGTAAAAGAAGCAGCTTTTTGACCAATTTCAAAGAACCTTCAAAAATAAAGAATGTAGAACAAGAGCTCCAACAAATCCTCGAACATCATTATTAGAGGAGAATAAGACCAAGGCATCCCAAAATGTCAGTCGTTCTTAAGAATCATCATCGCTCTTCCAAAAGAAACTTCACTGGATTAGAAGTTAAAAAACAATACTACAATAATCTTCAAGGAATATGCAAAAAGCCTTCATGCTTGATCTATCATAAAATCAATAACAGCAGAGTCAGCATGTACTTTCATTATAAACTAATTGAGAGCTCAACATTACATATGTAGCACCCAAAACATTGATCCTCCAAAAGAAATTTTACAGGATTAGCAGGTAACATAATACTGCAACAATCCACAAGTAATATGCAATGAGCCTTCACGCTTTATCTATCATAAAATCCATGATAACATAATAACTATGTGCTTATTGTAGACTAATTGAGAGCTCAACAATACATACATAGCACTCAAAACATTGGTCCACCAAAACATACATAGCACTGAAAACATTGGTCCACCAAAAGAAAGTTCACCGGATTAGTAGGTAAAATAATACTGCAAGAATCCTAAAGGAATATGCAATAAGCCTTCATGCTTGATCTATCATAAAATCTATGATAACAGAATAAGTATCAACTTTCATTATAGACTAATTAAGAGCTCAACATTACATGCATAGCACTAAAAACATTGCTATTTACAAAACTAGCACCCAGATGATTTCTGGAGTGGCATCCCCAGTAAGTAAGAGAAGAATTTGAACCTCTATCGGACGACATTTTATGGACATTTAAGTATCTTAATGATGTAAGAATTGATTATCTTGACCTCATTAGATTAGTCCCATCGAGACGCTGGATTCAACTATAAGCTAGTCAGATTTAGAATCTATTTGTCCTTCAATTGAACACCAAAAACTTCTAAAAGTGGTTTATTGGTTTGATTTCACTTGAATTGGATCAATTTTGATGTCATTGAATTCATCTCGTAGAGCAATTCATTTTGCTATAAGTTTGCTGAAAAGGGAGCTTCTGACGATTTTTAATCTGAATCTGATCCCTTTTAGTTCAAGAATGCCTCTGGGTATGGGTCCAATGCCTGAAGCTTCGTGCTAAACGATGAAAATTTGTTGGTGACAAATGAATCTTGAAATATAAAGCCAAATAACAGATCAAAATATAGCAAAATTTAACATTTGAAATGCCCAAAAGATTTCATGCATTAATGAGCTTAACATTTACTAAATCTGGATTTACTGAGTTCTACCAAAACATACTTCGAATCCTATGTGGAGAAAAACAGCCCCATCCCTGCTTCACCAAAACTACCCCACACCCCAAAGCTTGCTTCGAATCCTATTTCGAGCCAGGCATACTTCGAATATAGAGAGAGAAACCGAATCTGTTTTCACAAAGACACGGATAGAATGGAGAGAATAAAAGCCTCAGCCAACAACAGGACAATACAAACAAATAGCAGCTACACATAACAAATCAGAGGGCTGCACTTTTCCTATCGTGCCAATAAACTACATCAATCGCAAGCTCCACAACACTACGATAAGCATGAAGTTTCATTACAGATTAATAGAGAGCTCAGCACAACTACTCTGAGAGCTGCACTCTTTCCAACCCGCTACAAAACTACATCTAAAGCTAATTTATAAACGAGATGATAAAAAAGTACTAAATTCCAACAGGGAAAAAAATAAGAAGCCAAGAACAAAAAAAGTGCTAGAATGAAGCTTGAATTCATAAAAAACGACAAATAAAAAAGTTTTCCACCGGTTATGGCAGAAATGGCAGCCTAAAAATCTCTAGGCCACCTTGAGACGCCACATTATCACCACAGAAAACCTATAAAAACCAGAATTGGTCAGAAGCACATGATCGCTAACCTACAAATCACAATTACCCTATTGTACTACTAATCATGAATGGAACAAACTGTGATGTACTAGTTCGAACTTCCAAGGTTGTAATTTAGAAAGACAGTGCAACAAAGTTTTGGCAACTGCAATTGCTAGCAATCATTGTGCATTGAGTTCTCAATACCAGCATTGTAATTATGTCACCCTTCTCACATGCGAGATAAAGGCATGTACCTGTACTCATCAAGCTACAACAGCTTATTTCCGACAGGGCTAGGCGCTAGAGATTTTCTCTTTCTGGGTTTTCCACATAAGAACTTCTGGTGTCCCTACCTGCCACTTCTATTATCTAAGTGTGTGTTGAATTCTCATACAATAGTAAGATGATAATTTATTACTCTACCTCCATGAATTCTCTAGCACACATCAATAACATAGAACTACATTCAAGAAAGGGAAACAAATGTGAAATAAAAAAAAGAGAGCTGAGATGAAATTTGAATCGATAAAATGAGGCCAATATATGGGATTTCTACTGGTAATTGCGGCAATGGTTGCCTAAGAATCTCTAGGCCATCCTAAGATTTCAAATCATCAGCATAGGAAACATTTAAATCTCATTACTGGTCAAGTGAACACGATGGCTACCCTCCAAATAAAATCATTGCCTTCATATATTATTAACCATAAATGGAAAAAAAAACTCTAATACTCCCGTGCAAGTTCTGAGCTCACAAACAAACCAAATTGCCCCTATATGCAGCGTGAGAGAAAATGTTCGAGCTAAAGAAACATAATGGCAATAAGGTGATCATCAGCAAGTGTTTCGCAAGTAAATGCATGCCGATGAAACTGCAATAAGGGTGGCGAACAAAAGTTGAATACCAGGTATCAACATATGTTGTCATATCTTTGGATAAGCGAACATCATCATCATCATCATCATCGCAACCACTCCCCCAACCATCACAAAACTCTATCATACGAGCAAAAATTTATTCCATAGAAGTATGAACCACCTCATCATCCAATTTTCATAGCATAGCTTCTTATATTTTAATTTTTCATACACATTATTCCACCGTCAACTATTTTTATTTATAGAAGTTTTTTCTTTCGATTCTCCAAGTACAACTTATGTCACTTGTTTAATAGTGTTTGTTACTTTATCGCACAGAGAATTTATCCCACATAAAATTTGCATTTTCATGAACATCCTAAAATATGAAATCTTCGAAACATCAACTGAAAACAAAAGCATTAACATGATGTAGGACAAAGTGTTTTACAATTTTAGCTAAATTTATGATAATACCACACCGTAAACACTATAAATAAAACCCCTTCTCAGCATGGAAGGGCGATTGAAAACATGAGAACTAAATATGAACTGGTGAAGAGAGACAAGATCACCAATAATCATCGTGCACCACCAATACCTATTAGTCCATACTGCCCACTACCACATTAGAACTATATGAAAGAAGAATCATTTACATGCATACAACAACATTCTTTTGTGTTACAAATCAAACACTTAAAACTTAAATAATTACAAGGAAAGTAATGAAATAATCGGCAGCCCAATAAGGGAAACTCATATATGCTTCAATAGCCTCGGAAGGCAGACTCATATATGCTTGCATTCATTTATCGGATCATATGTGGCATGAGACAAGCTTGAGTTTAAAAATCAACAGAACCTAATGTAATGATCAGCATTTGTCTGACAAGAAACAGCCTCCATATTATACTAACTAACGGATGGTGGTTGTTAAATCTGAATTTGTCCGGGGGACAAGTCCCAGTCAAATGTCAGGGAAACCATTATTGTATGTCTTCCATTATTGTATGTCTTGTCTGAATGGTGAATCCTACTGAATTGGCCATGCAAAAATTTGGTCGGGATATCCTTTGAACAGGTTGCCAATTATCACCAGGTGTGAGGGTTGCTCGTCACCTGGCTAACATGAGTTGGGCGGCTAAAAGGTGAACCCTTAGGTTGCTCCTCGTAAGCACCTACTTGTCGCGTCAATTGTCATACGGCCGTTGGATCTCTTCAAGATTTGTGTGGACAGATTTTATATGTACAGCAACAATGAGAAACTTCAGGTGAGGCAGCTAATTCTTTGGCATAGTCGTTACAACTTCCTATTCTATAACAGAAATTTATCAGGAAGCAGAAGAAACTAGAAAAGTACAGATCCCCAAAACAAAAGCAGCAAACACTGATGCTGATATATAGAAACAGCCCAAACACCAGAAATTGAAATTGGTAGTTGCATCAGAGAGATAATTAGGGAACTCAACACGACAACTGAATAAGCTATGTTTCTTCCAGCATGAAGTCCCATTTCAAATATATATCAGCTGCTTTACAAAGGACTTGCTAATCGAACGCCCAAGAACTTCAGTGCTTACAATGCAATTCGGGAGCGCCAAACATCTAAAGAGGATTAGATTAGAAAAACAGGAAAAAAAAAAGAACAAGAACAACAGGACATGATGAGTTCAGATACTTTTGTCCTGCGAATCATTTCGCTTGAGAAGCTCTAGGCCACTCATGAGATGCCATTCCATCACCACAAAAAAAAATGATATAGTCGGGTAACCACTTTAAACACTCCCAAAGATAATAACAGAAGATACTTTTTTACGTTCTCTATTTGAAAATCCAGAAGAGATTGGACGGCTCTCATGCCTAGCCTACGGCTCTTCTCAAGAAATAACTTGCATTGCCAACATGATTCAAGAGAAGTGACTTGTACTAGAAGTTTCATTAATTTTGCAAGAGAAATGTCACATCACCGCGATATGAAAGCTAGAGATATTCCAACTTCCAAGGTAGTAATTTCAAAAGACAGTGTACCAAAGGTTTGGCAACTGCAACTGCTACCGACCAGTGTGCAATGAGTTCTCAATATGAACATTGTAACTACATGACCCTTTCTCACATGCAGCACAAGGGCATGTCCTGTACTCATCAAGCTACAACAGATTACTTATGACTGGGCTAGGTCCAACAATTTTTTCTTTTTTCTGGTTTTAACAGTAAAAATTTCTGGTGTTTCTACCTGCCACTTTTATTCTTTGAGTGTGCATTTGATTCTCGTAAAACACTACAATTATAATATATTAGTTTACCTCAATGAATTTTCTAGCACACATCAATAAAATAGAATTGCATTCAAGAAAGAGAAAAAAATGCGAAATAAAAAAGAGGGATGGGATGAAATTTGAATCAATAAAACACCTGCAACTAATAAGAATTTAACATAGGAAAATTTATTAACACAAAGTTCAATGGTACTTAGCACTAAATCACCTCAAGTTTCTAGTAAAAAGCGCCCAACATTTTTATTTGATGAAATACACAATTTAATAACTTGGTGCAACAACCAAGAGTCGTGCATCCATTGTAAACGAATGAAAAAATTTGTGGGGAATATAAGCAGTATAAAAACACAGAAACCCCGACATGTAGATAAAAACACTAATCCTTTGTAAACCAATGAAAGAAAGGATTCATAAAGTCGGCCCCAAATAGTCAGAACAAGGCCAATGATGGTGAGTCAATCACTTTTCAATCAGAAACTTATTTATCATGTGACGTGAGACATCATATAGTAGAATATTGAAAAACATTTAGCTTAATACTCACAAAACGGTATTTTGGAAGTTTAAAAAGCCTTTTAAAAAATCTCACTTTTGCTCCATTATTGGATAAAAACAATACATATTACCTCCCATCGTTCAGGAGATAAGGAATTCTCTCGCCCCTAAAAAATAAATCCTAAAGAAAATGACCCAAAAATTTAACAAATGCAAATGCCAAATAGACTGTTGGTAACATAACTTGTGCAAATTTTAAGCTAAATCCTGCCAAATAACAAAAATGTAACTACCATCACTCACGGGATATAAATAAATTTTCCCACTCAAAAATAGTATATCCTAAAGGAAATGGCCAAAATATTTATCATGCTTTAGCACAACTCAACAAGGGCAAGGCCAAATAGGTTGTTGGTAACAAAATTTGTGGGGTTATAAAGCAATATTTAAACTGATAAATCTCACTTATGCTCCATTATTTGATTAAACCAATATATATTAACTCCCAACGATAAGGGGATATAAAGGAATTCTCTCGATCAAAAATAATAAATCCAAGGAAAATAACCCAAACATTTATCATGGTTTAGCAAAATTTAACAATTGCAAATGGCAAATAGGCTGTTGGTAACAGAATTTGTGCAGAATTTAAGGGACAGTTAAACTAAATCGTACCAAATAACAGAAATGTAACTACCATCACTCATGGTACATAAAGGAATTCTCTCACTAAAAATTAGTAAATTCTAAAAGAAATAGCCCAAAAATTTATCATGCTTTAACACAACTAACAATTGCAATGTCAAATAGACTGTTGGTAACAGAATTTGTGGGGCATTTAAGCAGTATTAAAACTAAATCCCGTCAAACAACAAAAAAGAAAAGATCCTAAAAAATCTCAAATCCCATTTCTAATCCATTTTGCCTTTGAGAAAGATGAGAGTTAACTTCCTCAATGGTTTCTGGTAGTAGCGGAGCGGAAAACGGAGAAAGATGGGGGGAACGGGAGCCAAGCCAGGGTTTCAAGAGAGTAACAGGATTTATTAAATCCTTCTTTAAACTGTTTTCAAACACTTGATATGTTGCTATGAGATAATGATAGCTAAAGCATCCACCATAAAGTAGACGACAAGCTCCAACATCTCACCAACCCTTCGAAAGCTAAAATCATTATGCCTGCACCGGTTGCCTTTACAGGCCATCCTTGATGCCTCGCCAATACAGCGAAAGGGGATGGAGGAAAACAACAGTAACGCCACCAATTAAAATGTCTAACCTAAACGCGTTCAACAAAAGTTCGTTACAGAAATTCTTGCCATCACAGGAAAAACGATTCGATTACAACCCTTGAAGTTGCTCAAAAGCTTCCGCAAATTGTCATGAAAAGCGAAAACAGAATAGGTCCGAGATGAGGGGAAAAGTAAAAGGGAAATGCTTCTCCTCCGTGTAAGGGCCACCGAGTCTCGATCCTTGTAACCCTAGTTTCCGCTACAACAATTTTCTCACCCGGCTTGACCACAGAGATAGTGGTGGAGCCGGAATATTTGCCGCTTGTCGGAGGACAATATAGACATGGACGTGGGAAGTGGACTGGGCTTAAACCCGCTTGAAGGCCTGTTCTGTCGGAAAAAATATTACATCACTACTGGGCATTGATACCCGCACTACACAGCAAAAAAAAACGAATATCACGTGTTAGTGTGTTATTCATATATTATTATATCCTGAAAATATTTTTGGTGTTATAATAATAAAATAACACATGAATAACACACAATAACTCAAATAACACGGTAGAGAATATTTCCCGTGTTATTGTGTCGTTTTTTTCTCTGTCGAGAATATTTTCAGTGTTATTTAAGTGGTATTGTGTGTTATTCATGTGTGATTTTGTCCTGAAAATTTTCTTGGTGTTATAATAATAAAATAACACATCAATAACACATGAATAACACACAATAATACATAAATAACACGCAATAACACATGAATAACACGCAACAATACATAAATAACGAGCAATAACACATAAATAACACAGGACGGAATATTTCATGTGTTACTGCGCCGTCTTTTTTTTCTCTGCCGCGCGAGATGTGGTGGCGTGAATTGATTGGTTACGCACGTTATTTTACATGCGTAGTACTGATGTAATATTTTTCTATTCTGTCGGCAGGAGAAAAAAAATGAAAGCGGATTAAATGGTAAAAAAATATTAATTAAATTCTACACACAAATTGGAGCTATCCGTCCATGCCATCAACGATTAATCGCTTGCAATACTATTGAGAACATCATTTTATATAATTAATAGTTTAATTGCACATTGAGAGGAATATATTTCTGCAAAAACTATATTTTTACATGAATTAATACAGCTAAAACAAAATAAATTATCATTAACAATATTTTAAATTTTGTGCAATCTATTCTTTGCTTAGAATTTATGCGTTTCTGTGATATAACAAGTTTCAATTGAATAATTAGTCATTATTACTAATAAATACACTAAATTATAAGATGCACTTCATTTAAACGATTAGAGAGCCATAATTATTATATAAAAATATTTTTGAAATAAATAATTTGGGTTCTTAAATGGATATAAAGTGATAACTTTTGGTGTATTACTATATTTTAATAATTTAGAATTGTTATAATTTAATGTTAAATTAAAATGATACCACGTGGCCACAACTTTTGCCGAAGGAATGCATCACGACAAGGAAGCTTCGATAGCTATAATGTGCAAAAGAAGGCCAGCCTCTAGGCGATCTGTCATTATCCTTACAGTATATAGCACAAAACAAAAGATATACCGCAGTAGCAGTACATATGTCTGGATTCTGGACGTAATATTTGTTCAGAAGGAAAAATTATTACGTCTGAACTCCAGACGCAGAGATACGCCCAGAGTCCAAAGAATCACCTCCACGTGAAGCTGACAAAAAAAAAACCGTCATTTTCTTGTCATCCGGCCCGATAACACTGGGGAATATTCCTCTTGTGTTATTATGTATTTAAGTGTTATTTATGTATTATTATGTTATTATAATACCGAAAATCTTTCTAAAACACAATCATACATAAATATCAACAGAACAATAACTAAATAACATGGAATAACACAAGGGAATATTACCATGCTAAAACTTTTTTTTTTTTCTGTGACCTCACATGGCGTGATTTCATTAGACTCCGGACATAGAAAATATCTCTACGTCTAGAGCCCGTAAGTAATTGTTCCTATAGAAGCCGCAGGTAAGCCTTGGGTCTTCATGTGGTACAACGCACGCTGACACGAGTTAATCACTACGAAATTTCAATACAAACTAAAAGGGGGCACAGCACCCCGGTAGAAGCTGAGCAGGAACATTACAACGTCATTTTACCACAACAGATAAACTAACTGAATTCTCATAATACACACTCTGAGAAGGAAACTTATCACATCATCATTTCTACAAAAGGCAAACAAATTGATCTCCCACAACACCACCAAATAAACTTCTGACATTAAAGCAATAAACATCTACACAAGAAAATGTTGTATTGCGCATCCCTCTTCCCCTCCTATTTATGCATGTTTTTTTTTTTTCCTACGTCTAACCAGCATTTTGTGTGATTGATTTTCTGATTTAAGGTTGTATCCTTGGTGTTTGCCTATTTCGAGGGTTGTATCATTTGGCTGCATGGGGCTACGGCTGTATCACTTCATGGTTGATTTCAAAATAGCCAATCCCCCAACCCCGCCCCCAGGCCCCAACCCTCGAAGCCCATGCATGTCACTCCCTTTTCCTTCTGTTTTGTCAAAGACCATCTCCTTCATGACCAAATTCTCCCGATACAGTCACAATTGGAGCCAGCTTAGAACGCAGCGAAGGGAACACGGCTTATAAAGACTCGAAACTTTCATTTTTCTCCTCCTTACACTCCTCTCCTACCAGAAACCATTGAGGAGGGCAACTTCACTTCTTCTTTTTCATGCATGTTCGTCCAAGATTTAAGAAATCAACCGATTCAATGGATTTAGCAAATCCAAGATTCAAGGCCGAAATCAATGAAATCCAGATTTATGAAATCCGGGGCTTTATTTTGTCCAAAATGACCATTTGACAATATTTAGGTTAAATCCTGCTCTACATCCGGTACCAGACAGGCTCTTAGTTTGTGTTCATGCATTTAGAGATTGCGTTGTCTGATTTTTCTACCCAAGCTAATGTTGTGCTGCCTCTTTTCGCAAGTGATTTGTCAATAACTTGTTCAAGAATATATGGTGGATTTCTCATGGAAACCATGCCTCATGGAAACATATTTTTGTGGTTCTCTTTGCTGTTTACAATCCAACAGCCGTCAAACTTTTTCTGCACACTTCCAAAGTCCACCCACCTCGCATACCCTCTTTCTACTGCTATTCAACCTCGTCTCCCTGCTGAATCAAATCCTTAAATTTCCATTAGTCAGTTTCATCCAGTTTCTGGTCAAGAACGCAAATAAAAATCTCAAAGAGAAACCTCTACAATAAAGAGTTAGACAAAAATATCTGGAAACATCAACCCACAAAATGGAGGAATCTAGCACATTTTATAATATTTCAAAACATGTTTCGAGCAGCCAATGAGCCTAAGGCGTTTTTGGGTAGGAGCATATTATTAAAAGGACTTAGCCTTGGATTTAGCTTAAATACAGCCAAACAGCAAAAAACAGAACATTGAATCCAACGCTCCTATGAATCGAATTTTCTCACACGAACTCTGCCGTCAAAGATAAATCCAGATTTATCAGATTTGCTAAATCCTGCTTAATCTAAATCAAATTTGCAGCCAAACAACACCTAAGAAAAAACTCCTTAAAAAATTTAACTGTTAATGCATATAACACAGCATTGAATCCAAACGCTTAGAGCAGTTTGCAATACAGGGATGGGAATTTGGTCCATGCAATTATAATGGTAATCCAAGAAAATCCATTACCGCATCTATGAAGAAAATGTGCGAGCAGGTAGGGAGGGAGGGAGGGAGAGGGGGGAGAGTGAGAGAGATGACAGTAGAAATAATTACAATCATTGTCATTACCAAAAAGAATTCATGTCATTATTGTTTCCTGCCTAAAGCAACCCTCCAATTTTCGAAGAGTGTTGACGAAATGAGAATGCTTGGGTGGATGAGTGGGTTTACACTTAGAGACATAATGCGAAATGAATATATCCGTGATAGGGTTGGTGTAGCTCCAGTGGCGGACATAATTAGAGAGCCTTCTTAGATGGTTTGATCACAATAAACGTCGACTATCTGATGATCCAATTAGGAGAATAGATGTTTTAGATTCGACTTGTGTTAGGAAAGGCAGAGGTAGACCTAAAAAAACTTGGGCATATTGTATAAAAAATGATCTTAATTATTAGAATTAAATGAAAATATGACACTAAATAGGACTAAATGGAGAAAAAGCATTCATGTTGCCGACCTCATTTAGTAGGATAAAGATCTGTTGTTGTTGTTATTCTATCATTACCACCTCTACAAAAAAACTGGTCAAGAAATTCCTTGGCCAAGTCTGATGCACAGTTTAGTTGAAAAAGCCATCATCATCATCACAACCTACATGAGAAGAATATTAAGAAAAAAGTGATATAAATACACAGCACAATTCTTATGTATTTACGTATCTATAACCTAATCTTTTATCACTCCCCCAGGCACCACAAAATTCCATTGCACGAATAAAGGCAATTCCTCGTGGAAAAAATTTGGGTACATAAGACGCACGCAGCGCTGCGTGCGATAGCGAATCACCGAAAGACACGTCGGCTAAGTCGGCCCCACCGCTATAAAATATACTTTTTACCCTGCGAGACCCTTCGACCCGACCCGTCATTGTAAGCCCCATGTAATCCCGATGTAAACTCCGCTGTCCACCCACATGTACCGCGCGTGTAAGCCCCATTTAATCCCCATGTAAACTCCGCTGTCCGCCCCATGTAACGCGCGTGTAAGCCCCATGTAATCCCAATGTAAACTCCGCTGTCCGCCCCATGTACAGCGCTTGTAATCCCGGTGTACGCCCAATGTAACCTCCGCTGTCCGCCCCATGTACAGCGCTT
>NEWO01000108.1:1550501-1563035 GCA_003013225.1 Phalaenopsis aphrodite | reverse complement strand
AGGACGGAAGTAGGTCGAACTAAAACGAGGCGGGCACCACTTCTAAGGTTCTAAGATAGTCGCAGGAAGACCCCTAAGACTAGATCCTAACTCCTACGAGAAATACTGGACCTCACGAAAATTGAGGTCAACATGTATCAGCGCAGGTTATATGCAATGTCTCGATAATATGAGCCCAACATCACCAAATCAATCACTTAAAAGTATAATTGGAAACTTCAAAACATTAACAGGAGTAAAATGAATTTAGCATGCATACAATCGAATCATGCAGCTTGATTAGAGGAAAACAACGAGCCCAATATCACTTGATTCCGGAATCTTTAAAGTTTTCCACCAGTAATTGCAGCAATGGTTGTTGAAGAATCTCTATGCCATCCTAAGATGTCAAATTATCACCATATGAAACATTTAAATCTCTTTATTGGTCAGGTGAACACGATAGCTACCCTCCAAATCACAATCATTGCCTTCATATATTATTAAACATAAATGGAAAAAACGGTGATACTGCCAGGCAAGTCATGAGCATGTCACAAACAAACCAAATAGCCCCTATATGCAGCGTGAGAGAAAATGCTCGAGCTAAAGAAACATCATGACAACAAGGTGATCATCAGCAACTGTTTGGCAAGTAAATGCATCCAGATGAAACTGCAATGAGGGTGGCGACAAAAGTTGAACACCAGGTATCACCATATGTTAACATATCTTTGAATAAGCCAACAGCATCATCATCATCGCAACCACTCCCCCAACGGTCACAAAACTCTATTTTACAAGCAAGAAGTGATTCCTTAGAAGATTGATGATGAAGCACCTCATCATCCACATTGAAACCCAACTTAAATCATTACATTCTAAAGTAAAGCGTTTCAAAAACAATTTCATCCTGCAACGAACAATGACAAAGTAGAAAAAAATTTCAACAAGACACTCCCTACAAAAAAATCATTTTGAATGCTACATCTGCTGATGCACAACATACAAAGAGTTCATTTTGGATGAGTGGTTTTACACTTAGAGAGAAAATGTGAAATGAATATATCCATGATAGGGTTGGTGTAGCTCATGTGACGGACAAAATTAGAGAAAGTCTTCTCAGATGGTTTGGTCACATTAAGCGTCGACCATCTGATGATCCGATTACGAGAGTAGATGTTCTAGATTCGACTTATGTTAAGAAACGCAGAGGTACACCTAGGAAGACTTGGGCTTATTGTATAAAAAATGATATTAATTTATTAGAACTAAATGAAAATATGACACTAACTAGGATGCAATGGAGAAAAAGGATTCATGCAGCCGACCCCACGTAATGCGATTAAGGCTTTGTTGTTTGCGGTTGTTGTTGGATCGGTGTGTAGCTGAAATTGTTATATTATCTTCAATTTTCGTTGTAGTATTACTTAATTTACTAGACATACTATTACCCACTTTTTTTACAATGCAATCAACATTGAACTCTACTAACATTCAACTTTACCAAAAGCATGCCGCATCAATTTGTAAACAGACAAATGAACCATTATATGCATCACCTTTTTTTGTTTTCTAAAGTATTTTTCTACAGAAGTTTAGGACAAATAATGAAACACTCGAATAATATTGCAAATTACAAACCAATACCAGAAATCAACAGATCACACAAAGCTTCAACAATATGATTGATGCATAACTGCCAATATGCAACATGTGGCAGTATGTATTAGGCAAAATAGTTCAGGATTAAAAAACAAACTTAAAAAAGGAAGTTTTTAAACATGCTTTCTTCCAATCCAAAGGTATAATAACATGAGAAGGATAAAAAAAATTCTTATAAGAAACTATAGAAAGCAATTACTTCCTTTTAATGACAGCAAACAAAAAAAAAATCCCGAATAAAAAAAAATTAAATAACAAACTCCACAACAAAATATTACAAAAAGAAAATGCAATTTCAAAAGATCATTCAATAAAGCTCTGCAAATATCAATAAACAAAGCTCTGCGCACCAGATAAAATAGGGATTTCAAGCACCCATTTCTTGGGCTCTAACTCAAAGCACATTGTTTTTTAACAACGTAACGAATCCCCTGTGTGTGTGTTTGAGTGTTTGTGTGTTTATCTGGGCATGCGTGTGTATATGTATGTTTGTATGTGAGTGTCAGTTTGTGTCATATACATATATATGTATTTGTGTGTGCGTGCGCGCGCGCGTGAATGATATACAAGAGAGTTCCTAAAGCCGGAACAAACATAAATGATAAGGCTAAGCCAGCCAAAAAAATTTAAGATAAGTTTTATGATGCTGACAACATAAGTGCAATGTTTTCCACGAACACAAACATGCGCCAACTTTCACCTAAAGCATGTGATAGTGCAGAGTAGCAAAAAAATTTCAACAAGGAATTCTAAAGAAAAATTTCTATAATGAGCGCTACATAACCTGCAAAAAATGTAAAATAGCTCCCCAAAATCATACTACATGGTTGAACTAGGAATAGTAACAGGGTGCAAATATTAAAGAGAGATAAGCCCTCACGAATGCTAGGGATCATCATGATCATCAATCTCACCACCTCTATCAAACTAATACAACAGCATCAAAAACCCAGAGTCAAGCATCCTCTTTGGTCGATCCTCCTGTTCGAACACAAGTAACAACTCTAGTATACATATCTTTAATGACTTGAATATAAGTAATATCAACACCTTTGTTCTCAAGAAATCTCCAAAAGACATTTCTTGGAACTTTATCAAAAGATTTTTCTAAATTAAAAAAAAAACATATGTAGATACTATTTATTCTCCCTAAACTTCTCCATCAAACCTCTCAATAAATGTATAGGTTCCATAGAAAAACTGTCCGACATAAATCCAAATTGATTATGAGAAATCTTTGTAATACGTTTTAACCTAGTTCAATTACCCTATACCATAATTTTGAAGTATGATTTATCAACTTAATACGTCAATAATTTGCACTCACTTGTGGGTCCCCTTTATTAGATCCATTCTTATAAGTTATAATATGCTCGTCTCATATATCGAATAAAGTATTAGCAATAAGAAAATCATAAGCAAAAGCAAAATCTAATATAGCTCTACCTTCTTCAATATAACTCCAAAACCGTAGCCACCATGAATATTTCTAAAATCTTTGACCACTCTACCGACGTGTTCATTTAATTCTCCTCCAATAAAAATTCTTTCTTCAAAAGATATCATTTGTATTAAGCCTTCTAGGTCATTCTAGAGTTTATCTTTAGAACCAATATCTAAACCTACTTAAGATGCATAAGCACTTATAATATTAAAAATCTTAGTATCAACAATAACTTTAAGAGCTACAATTTTAACTCTAATTCTATTAATGTTTATAATATTGTCTTTCAAACTCTTATCCATAATTACACCTACACCATTTCTAGTATGACTCTTACCTAAATATCAAAGTTTAAAACCTAAGTTATCAATCTCCTTAATCTTTTTCCAACCCATTTAATTTCATTAAATACATAAGATATTTATCTTTCTATGAATCATAATATCAATAAATTCCATTAACTTAGTCGTAAGAGTACCTATAGTCAAAGAGCTTATCCGTCCATAATGTGGGAACCCTTATTTGACACTTTACCCGAGCCCCGGTGTAGCGACCCTTGCACACTTTTCACTGTATTCAGGTCATGCAACGTGTTTCTTTAAGGTGACGTCTTAGCATTTACACAATGATCAAAAGGATTCATGCCATGATTTTTTGACAATTTTACGTTGGTTGTTGACTACCTAGCGCGACACTGCACTTTTCACATTCGGGCTTGGGCCTTGGTAATGGCAGTGCCAAGAAGTTCATGAATTACAAGCAATGTTTCACTCACAATTTTATTATTTTGATTTAGAAGTTTTACTAAGGATGTGTTTGGGGCAGCAATGGCAAAGAGATGGAACGCACCGCTAGGCTATTTAAGGAAACAACATTTATCTGGTTACTAAAAATATTAGGGTGGTAAAGCCGCATGCCTGACTTGACAAAATGTAATCACTGCGAGAAAGCTACGATTTGATTTTAAAAAAACAATTGCCACTGCAGCTTATTAGGCACCAATTTCTTCTGCAGCAATTTCACAGCTGCTTCTACAAACAACTGGACTACCTCAAACTCAACCTAAATCCTCTTTGAGTTAAATCCTACATGCGGTCAAATAGTGAAATAAATTGTATAAAAAATAAACATAATAGAATATGTAAACTTAATGGGGCAATTAACATTGTGTTAGAATAATCCTATACATGGAATAGCATATTTCACTTTTAAAAAGTTAGTCATAGTAATACTTTTTACATGATATTAAAAAATTGAGTACTAAGTATGCAAATATGAAAGTTTAAGCGTTAGATATATAAATACATAAGAATTTGGTGCATGCATATAAATGCCAACTTGTTTACAAAACCTCGAATCCGCCATATTTAGTTAACGGTAACTAAAGATATCTAATAAACTAGATAACTCGCTAGTACAACAAAAGTAAAAGGAGCATAATAGCAACCCTTCTCAATGCATAAGAAGCTCATGTTACCCATGAAATTATAGCATATGCATATTTCACCCTATGATTCCATTCATAAACTCTATGCCTAACATAAGATTTTCATTCTTCAATTAACTGGTTATTCCATCAGACAAAACAACTAAATAAAATTTAGTTGCTCACACCTTTCCCCCTCAACCAAACAAATGGTTGAAAAGTAATTTCAATTCAACTTCCTCGTTGTTCTATATCCATCTCATTTGATTTTTCTCTCATTAAACTCCTTCAAACAAAATGAGACCATTGGGAAAGATGGTACACGAAGCCACAATCATTTAGCCATGATCGATAACCTTATCAATTTGCAGCTAAGTTCGACCTCCATTAGGATGTAAAGCAAAATTCCTACTCCAGTATTATCTCACATTTCAGAGACACAGATGCCTCGGTATGTACATAAAAACACTAATCCTTTGTAAACAAAGGAAAGAAAGGATTCATAAAGTCAGCCGCAAATAGTCAGAACAAGGCCAATGTTGATGAGTCAATCACTTTTCACTTAAAAGCTTATTTATCATGTGACGCGAGATATCATATGGTAGCACATTGAAACAAATTTAGCTTAATACTCACCAAATGATTTTTATGAAGTTTAAAGAGCCTTTTGATAAATCTCACTTCTGCTCCAATATTGGATAAAAACAATATATATTACCTCCCATCATTTAGGGGATATAAGGAAATTCTCTTGCTCAAAAATAATAAATCCTAAAGAAAACATCCCAAACATTTATCATGGTTTAACACAATTTAACAATCCAAACGCCAAATAGGTTGTTGGTAACAGAATTTGTGCAGAATTTAAGCAGCAGCTAAACTAAGGGTGCGTTTGGGGCAACTTGTGCGTTTCAGAATAAGCTGCTTATTCTGAAACGAGGCCCGCAGCCTTCCTTTAGTGTAAAAACCTAAACGCGGTTCCGAATAATCTGGCGAAACGCGCGAACCAAACGGTACGACGGCGTTTTGAAAACGCCGCCCGCACTTATAAGCTGCCCCAAACAGGTAATAAATCCTACCAAATAACAAAAATGTAACTACCATCACTCATGGGATATAATGGAATTCTCTCACTCAAAAATAGTAAATTCTGAAGAAAATATCCCAAAAATTTATCATGCTTTAGCACAATTTAACAATTGCAATGTCAAATAGACTGTTGGTAATAGAATTTGTGGGGCATTTAAGCAGTATTAAAATTAAATCCTGTCAAACAACGAAAAAGACAACAGATGCTAAAAATTCTCAAATCCCATTTCTAATCCATTTTTCCTTGGAGAAAATGAGAATTAACCTCCTCAATGGTTTGGGGTAGTAGTGGAGCGGAAAGGGAAGAGATGGGAGTATCGAAGATCATGGAATTTTACCATCCTAAAGCATCCCACAAAAAGTAGACGACAAGCTACCGCTCCAATATCTCACCAAACCCTGGAAAGCTAAAATCATTTTGGCTGCACCGGTTGCCTTTACAGGCCATCCTTGATGCCTCGCCAATACAGCGAAAGTGTAAGGAGGAAAACAACAGTAACGCCACCAATTAATAGGCCGACCGTAAACCCGTTCAACAAAAGGGGTCGTCGGAGAAATTCTTCACATCACAGGAAAAAACGATTTGAATACAACCCTTGAAATTGTTCCAAAGCTTCCGCAAATAGTCATGAAAACCGACAGCAGAATAGGTCAGAGATGAGGGGTAAAGAAAAAGGGAAATGCTTCTCCTTCGTGCAAGCGCTACCGAGTCTCGATCGTGCGTACTGTAACCCTAGTTTTCGCTGCCAACAATCCTCCCCCGGCGTGACCGCAGAGAAAATGCGTGGAGCCGTATCTCTTCAGTTTGTAGTATAATAATACATCGCATGGACGCGTGAAGTGTTACCGGCTTAAACCCGCTGCAGGGCCTATTAGATCGGCAGGTGAAAAAAAAAATGGACCACCATCAAAAAAACCTAAAACATAGTTTATCACAACATCATTAACTTAAATTTATTAGATTTAGTTGTGCACTAATATTGAATAAACAGAATGTTTGATTTAAAATAACCTTTTAATACGTTTTAAATATTAAAAACACTATAAAAATGTATTAATATCAAGTTTGTTAACATGGAGCAAGCATGTATAGTGGTGCTTGTAACTTACTACGAATTAATACACCGCAAACATGGAACTCTCCATTATTTGCCATATAGAGTAAACTTCTCAGCAATCTTTAAAAAAAAAAGGACCATCATTTCTAGTGTGACACTTACTTGAATATCAAAGTTTAAAACCTAAGTTATCAATCTCCTTACTTTTTTCTCCAACCCATTTAATTTCATTAAATACATTAAGATATTAAAACAATTATGTTTACCTCCGTATTTACAGCAAATATGATGAAAGTATTCGACAATGAGAATGATAACATACAATTCAAGCCTAAATTGCCTCAGCAATCACCATCATTGCCCAAATGTCATCTGTCATCTGATCAAAATACAAACTACTCAGAGTATGCCCAGACTGCAACTTAAACTAATGTGTCTTCTATGACTGAAATGAACAAATGTGAATAAAACAATGTACTTCAAATGCAACGTGTGCAAACTGATCTAAATCATGTCGAAGATCATCTATAGGGCCCAAACATCGTCGGATCACAAAACGGATATGGATAATTGGAGCCCAATATAGTATTTCCCTAGTACCTGCAAGGATGCAGAGAAATAACATTATGTTCTATGTTTAAAAATAAAATAAAATAAAATAAATTGAAATTCACATAAGTAGTGCACAATTCTCATGTATTTATATGTCTAGAACCTAAACTTTCATATGTACATGTACAGCACTTTGGTGCCTTAATACAGGAAAAAAATTATATTCCACTTCTAAAATGATAATATTGCTATTTTTATGTCTTATTAAATATTTGAGGAAAATATGTAAGCCTATTTGAGATATGTAAATACATGAGAATTGCTTGTTGCGTATGTAAATGCCCCTTCAAAAAACTCCTAGCCTGCCCCCACCAAAATTCCAGTTTCATCGTTGGTGGCTCGGCCTTCTGCCTACAAGGGACACCACTAACGTCTAAAGAGCACAAGAATTACAAAAGCAAATAAAAAAATTGATGTTGGGAAATAACCATAGAAGAAATTTCAACCACCATAACCACCGCTTTTATCAAGAAATTGATCGAGAACCTCCTTGACGTTGCATGTAAATGCTCTATTTCTAGGTAATGAGGGTGAAAAAAAAAACACGAAGTTATCAAGTAACTTTTAATTAATACCACAACATTTTAATTCAAATTTTAAAATTTCAAAAGAAATAAATATTCTCTCAAAGTTAGCCTTCAAGTTAGAAATTATACTACATTTTTTTATTTAACATCAACATTTAAGTTATTCTATATAATTTTTAATTGTTTATAAATATATTTATACATTAATAGTTTTGTAAAGCATTAACATTTAAATTAAAATGGAACTGCTTCGCTCTGCATCGTGCTTTCAAGCAAAAACTAAAACTATAAGCATGAGATTGTGTTTTGCTCTTTAATAAAATTGGCACACATGGCACTCAAATCTTTAATGAAATCAACTATACGTCTCACAATTTACATACCTTCCTAGTATAGTGAAATCGGAGTTGCTATGTAAGGCATCAATTTAAATTCAGACAAACTATTGCGATCCTCCATTATCATTTGCATAAGTGTTGCTATTCAAAGTGTAGAAGACTAAGAATAATAATCTTAGGAAAAATAGTTGCAAACACTTACGCCATACCAATAATGAGATTTTATCAATTGTAATCATTATAGCCTCTAATAACATCTTAACCAAATAATAAAATTCAACAAACAAACCAAAACATTGCACAGGTGCCAAAGAAAATCAAGCAGTAAGGGAAGCAATAAGCAAACTAAGAAAAACTCAGCTATGCATCAAGAATAAACAAGCCATAAAATGGCAGCATTAAATCTGTAATCAAGCTAAGAATAAACGAGCTTTTAGCAAGTCCCCAAATTGTACCACTGTTATCGATGTCTGCCTAAATTTCGCATTAAAACAATCAACTAGAAAGTAAAGAGAGGAGAGAAGAGAGAGAGAGAGAGATGTTTAATGCATCGAGTGAACTGAATTTGGATTAAAACAAGAAGACTGAAAATTTTAAGAAGATAACATAATTTATATTGCTAAGAAAATTGTTTAGCTTAAATCCTGGCTACTTTTGAGTTGCCAAAACATTTATCAAATTCCCAAAATACACTTAGGTAAATTAGATGGTCAATTTCAGCATTTGCAACACATTGTTCTACTTGTTGAACAAGTAGCATCAGCTTGTCTTGGATGATTCATATAGAATATTGGGGTACATACCACCCAATTCCCATATTTACACATCTAACACGTACTCTTTGCTTTTTTATATTTATGCCACCCAAATATCTTATATCACATAAACCATATGACTATTTTAACTTTTAAAAAGAGAAATACACCTTTCGTTCACAGGTAAGATGGCATATATGTAAAAATTAAAATTTATGTAAATACATAAGATTTGAGTGGTATATATGCAAATCTTCCTAGTATTTAATGCATGAGGTCAAAGTTTTCTAATGTTGTAATTGTTATAATCAGGCAAAGCAGAGTTCCAAGCTACACCTTTTCAATTTCTAATTGATGGAGAACTTATTTGAATGCTGCTAGAACAATTTCTTCTTGTGAAGGGTATAACTGCTGCAGGTAGGCATCACATTTATATTTAGGGACATTTTCGAATATACCAGACAATTCTTATGTATTTACAAGAAGAGAAATTTATAAATGGGCAACCATTCACTCAATCACGCTATGCTTTACCAAAGTAAAGTGGCAGACATGGACGCAATCCATATGAAATTTAAGAATGCACAATAGCCAAACCACCGCAAACAACAAAACCCTTACATCAGATCTTGTCTATAAAAAATAATCATACCTAGAGGCAATAGCCGAATCACAATACAAATGCTTAAACTTGTATGAATCAAAACACAATGCAAAACACAATTCAACAAAACCCCTCATCCATTAAAAAAAAATCAGATCTAGAGGCAATATGAGAGATTTCGCGCCCAAAAATTTCAAAAATGAGGCTTCACTGAAAAAAAAACTCAATAAATATAAAATAAATTTAAGAAATTTTAAGCTAAGAGGTGAACCTGAAAATAAATATGAAATGTTAAAGAAAAGATGCTCAAAGACAACACCTCAGTTGCTTTACAAGCAACCAAGCAAGAATACAGAACAGTGGAGGCCGAGGACAAAATTATTTTATCGAAGATAACTAGAAGTAGAGATTAGAGAGCAAACACACACTACAAACTCTAAGCTCTCACGGCCGAATGCTATTTGTGATTTTCAAAGGAGAAGGGGAAGACTCGAAAAGGGTGAGGCAGTTGAAAGCTTTCACGATTTTGAGAGGGGAAGGGGAGGCCAAGTGGGTGAGGGTTTTTTTTTTTTAATATATAATATATTATATTAAATATATAACATATATTATATAAATATATAATACTTATATAACTAATACAGTAATAGTAATATATTATTATTATTATTAATTTATTATAAATTATAGGATTTGATTTTTTTAAACTAGGAACTAATTTTTTTAAATGAACCGAACTCAAACGAGTAAGAGCGAACAGATATTTTTGAGCCGAATACGAGCAAACAAATAATTATTAGTGTTTGGCTCATTCACATTTCAAGATTAAAAATTTGTTTGTGTTCTGTTTATTAGCCTTAATAAACGAGCCAAAAACGACCTGTTTGCGAATGACGTGCCAATCTGACAGCTCTATGCATAGCACACAATGAAGTGTTAAAATGCAAATATGAAAGTTTGTGTGAGATATGTAAATATATACGAATTGTGCGCTAAGTTTGTAAATTTTCCTGTATTTTTATCTCACCTCAAAGTGTCACAAAATTCCACCAGGCGTGCAAAAAAGAAATTCTTAAAAGACGTAGTTTTTTGATCGATTTTAAAAAAGAAGGCCTAAAAAATAAAGAATGTTAAACAGGTTGCTAGAGGCTATCCAATAAATACTTGATCCATCACCATCATTAGAGGAGAACAAGACCTAGGCGTCCCAAAATGTCAATAATCATCATCGCTTCTCCAAATGAAATTTCACTGGTTTAGTAGGCAAAACAACACTGCTACAATCCTCAAGGAATATGCAACAAGCCTTCATGCTTGTTCTATCATAAAATCCATGAAAACAGAATACTTACTTTCATTATAGACCGATCAAAAGCTTAACATTACATAGATAGCACTCAAAACATTGCTATTTAGAAAACTAGCACCCAGATGATCTTTGAAAGTGAAATCCTCTTTATATAAGGGAGGAATCAGAACCTCTATCGAATGATATTTTAGGAACATTCAAGTGTCTTAATCATGTCAGATTTAATTGATATAGGACTCATTGGATTTGTCCCATCGAGCTTGATTCAATTATGCGCTTGTCATATTTGAAATCTAATTGACCCTCCAATTGAACACCAAAAATTTTCTAAAGTGATTTAATGGCTTGATCTGTGCTTGATTTGACTCAAATTAGATCAATTTTGATGTCATCGGGCTCATCGCGGAAAATTGGTCACTTTGCCATAACTTTGTTGAAATGGGAGCTTCAAACGAATTTTAATTTAAATCGTAACATTCTTAGTTTAACAATGCCTCGGAATATGGGTCGATCGCCTCTAGCTTCATACTAACTGATGAAAATTTGTTGATGGTCATATCATTCTAGAAATATAAAGCCAAATAATTAATCAAAATATAGCACAATTAAACATTTGAAATGCCCACTAAATTTCATGCTTTAATGAGTTTTAACATTTACTGAATCTGGATTTACAGAGTACTGATAAATCATATATGGATCCTATTGCTACTTCACTGAAACGAACCCGACAGCCCAAAGCTTGCTGCATCCATGGGAGATATAGAGAGAGAAACCAAATCTGTCTTCACAAACACACTAAGAGAGAAATATGACGATAAGAAAAGCCTCAGCCATTGTTAACGAGATTAATATGCACAACAACAGCATAGAATCAATAACACGACAATACAGACAAATATAAAGCTAAACACAACAGCTCAGAGGGCTGCACTTGTCCCATTCTGCCAACAAACTATATCAATTGTAAACTCCACAACACCACAATAAGTATGATCTTTCATCACAGATTAATAGAGAGCATGACACAACTACTCGAAAAGGCGCACTCTTTCCAACCACCACAAAACGACATCTACAGCTAATTTTTAATGAGAGCATAACAAAGGGCTTCATTCCAACAAGGAAATAAAATACAAAGCGAAGAACAAAAAGAGCGCTCGGACGAAACTCAAATCCATATAAAAAGACAATAAACAAGTTTTCCACCGGTTATGGCAGTGTCACGGACAAAAAGTCCCAAATCCCCTAGGTGTAAAGCCGAAAAACAGTATTTAAGTCATGGGCTGTCCACCACCCTGAAGAGCGCTTTTGAGAGGTGATGAGTGTTCCAGAGAAGAATATTGTCTGCTAGGTGTGTGGACTCTCCATGGTCCAGTGGGACCCTCGGTGAAGACGATCTGTTACGAAGGCGCTACGTGATTCAGTGGAGGATGTAAGGGCAAAAAGTCCCACATCGGCTAGGTGTAGAGCCGAAAAGCAATATTTAAGTCTCGGGCTGCCCACCACCCCGAAGAGCTTTTTTGAGAGGTGACAAATGGCTGCTTAAGAATCTCTAGGCCATCTTGAGATGCCGCATCATCATCATAGGAAACCTATAGAACTCCTTATAAGTCAAAAGCACATGATGGCTAACCAAATCACCATCACCCTAACATACTCTTGATCATAAATGGAACAAATTGTGATGTACCAGAGCAAGTTGTATGCAATGCCTCGATAACATGA
>NEWO01000108.1:1526379-1549880 GCA_003013225.1 Phalaenopsis aphrodite | reverse complement strand
GAATGTCGAATCTAGCGAGCTTATAGTCGAAAAAAACAGGTAAAAGCAATGCAACAAAGCCTTAAATATTATCAATAACCTGATTAATGAAGATCCAACATCATCATAACCACCATGTAATAAGGATGTACAAAAAATCCAAGCCAACTACATCCCTCATTCAAGGTCCAAGAACACAACCTCGATAGTTGGAAAAAAAAAATGAGGATGGGTCGAGATCAATTGTTTCAACGCGCATATATGCATATGGTTGTCAAAAAAGTTCGTTGTTCGCAAACAACTCATGCGCGCCTCGTTAACTAGCTTGTGTTCAATCGTTTGTCAAGTAAATGGTCATATGGTTCAGTGCAACATAACAACTTGTGTGATCATATGGTTCTGGGCAATCTATCGCATAGAATTGATGCAAGTTCGAATCTGATACCTTAAATCCTTTTTTTTAATTAATTTAAAAGAGTCAAATTCAAGCCAAACATGAGCCAAACACAAACAAGAACATATAAATTGAGCCAATTTCAAACAAGTATGAGCCGAGCCTAAGCTCACCCAAGCTAGGCTCATGTATAGCTCTACTCTCCCACCCACACACACACTCTCTCTCTCTCCTTCTCTCTCTCACGCACACAAAACACAAAAGAAATAGAAGATAGTTGGTCACATCCACAATTTGAAAAAGCAGAAGAAAAGATTGGAGGGCTCCTACGAGTAGCCTAAGGCTCCCGAAACTTCCATTACAAGTAGAATTCAAGTGAAATGATCAATAGAAAGTTTCACCATTGTTGCGAGACATGCGCGCCTGACACCAACGAAACCAAAATTCACAAAGGAAATGGCAAAAGAACCAATTAGCGCTTATCCATGGTTGACAAGCCATGGAGATTCCTGCCGGTAAACTACCACCAGACCTGTGGGAACCATTTTTTAAAAATAATTAAAATAGAATTTGGGTTATTTTGGAGGTGAAAATAACTATATGTTATTTTTCTAGTTTTGGATTTTTAGGTATATCCCCAGCACCGTTGTCTGGCCAACGATTACTAGCTATTATATGTGGCAAAATAAAAATATAAAAAACATATTTGTCCTAATATGTGCATTATAACTGACAAACTACCATTTTTTAGATATATCCCTCAACAGTTTCACAAACTTTTCAGGAAAGATAAACTGATTGATTGCTTAGAGAAGGGAATTCACATCCTCCCAAATTATCAGCTTCAAGAGAGAAACACCAAACAATAGTTAGATTTTCATATTTGAGTGAGAATTTGAAAATTGGATGAAAAAGGGTGCTGGGTGCTGGGTGCTAGAATTGTAAATAGTAATGTTTCAAGTGCTATGTATATAATTGCCCCTAAATAAAAACAGTTTTCTAAAAGTCCTCTCATATCAAGCTTAAATAAAAGGGATAATTAGATAAATACCACACAAAACTTTGATATTTATAAATATGGCACCCATATTATATTTTTAAACTACCGATCTGATGTATTTACACGTGCCACGATCAAACTATTGAGAATTTTATATAAATAAAAAATATGGAAAGGGATTTTACCACGAATTTTAATATTTGAGTGAGAATTTGAAAAATGGATGGAGGGTGGTTGATTTGTAAATAGCAAGTTTCAGATGGTTTGTATGTGATTTTTGGCTCATTCTCAATGCCCGCAAGTGTAAGATAAGCAAAGGAAAAAAAATACCTTTGAAGATCTGTAAAAATGGCAATAACAACCACGATTCCACCAACAGAAATCTCCAACATCACATAGTACACCAAAACAAAAAAACAAAACACTAAACCTCTCAAACAAGGAAGAGAAAACTTTATTCATTTTTAAGAATAAAGGGGATGCACAAGAGTGTGCAAATTATAGAGGAATTAAGTTGATGTGTCATACTTTAAAATTATGGGAGAGGGTAATTGAACATAGGTTAAGACGCATCACAAAAATTTCTCATAATCAATTTGGATTTATGTCGGGCAGGTCTACTATGGAAGCTATACATTTATTGAGAGGTTTGATGGAGAAGTTCAGAGATAATAAGGAGAATCTACATTTGATTTTTATTGATTTAGAAAAAGCTTACGATAAGGTTCCAAGAGATATCCTTTGGAGAGTTCTCGAGAAGAAATGTGTTGATATGACTTATATTCAAGTCATTAAAGATATGTATACTAGAGTTGTTACATGTGTTCAAACTGAAGGAGAATTGACAAAATATTTTCCTATTTCTGTTGGATTACATCAGGGATCGGCTTTAAGCCCATATCTTTCTGCTTTAGTTATGGATGGTCTTACTGGACATCTACAGGAGGATGTACCTTGGTGTATGCTTTTTGCTGATGATATTCTTCTCGTGGATAAAACGAGAGAAAAAGCCCATGAAAAACTTGAATTATGGAGGTCTACTTTGGAGTCTAAAGGCCTTCGTTTAAGTATAACTAAAACTGAATACATGGAATGTAATTTTAGTAGTAATAGCTCTAGTGACAGAAGTGTGATTTTGGGTGATCAAATTATTAAAAGGTGTGAACGATTTAGATATCTTGGGTCCGTTGTCCAAAGCGATGGTGATATAGATGGGGATGTTAATAGTAGAATTCAAGTCTTTGTTGTTGTTATTGTTGTTGTTGTTGTTGTTGTTGTTGTTGTTGTTGGTTGCATAAAAACCTGAGGAGGATGCCAAAAACCAACCTTCAACTAAAATAATCAGTCCTGCGAGCACCATAAAATTCCATAATGCGGACAAAATATGAGAATTTCCTCAAAAGATGATGATGAATCACCTCATCCTGCGCAAGTAAATCTAATGAAAAGTTATTCCAAGTAGGGACGCTTTTTTTCCTTCTTCTCCGCCACAAATAAAGGAGCCCTTTTTTCCACTCTTTACATGCGATACAAATCTATGGAGTGTTTGGGATCCAGTAATTTTCACATAAAGTTTTTAATAAATGATTTTAAAACTCTAAAGTAATAAGCAAACGAATAAATTTTGAATTAGTTTTGTAGTAGCCGAGTAGTCTAAAACATTTAAATATGATGGATAGATAGATTGAAAGATAGAGATAGAGAGAGAAAGAGAGAGAGAGAGAGAGAGTAGGCATTCATATCTTCAGTCTTGGCAATTGAACAGTACTTCCACAATAAAATACATTAAAATAACAAGTGAAATCCATCATAGAGAAAGAGAAGCTTTATTTATTTCCGCTCAACTAGTGCCCCAAGTTCCGAGAAAATGGTAGCACCAGTTGCTTGAAGATGGATTTCAAACCATCCTTCATAATTTATCTTTCTCGGATTTAGAAAAACTGAATCATCAAAGATCTGCAGAAATTTAACAATAAGACTCTACAACTACACTTTCTCAAGTAGAAATGCACCAATCATTAACATTTCTGTTGGATTACATCAGGAATCGTCTTTCAGCTCATATCTTTTTGCTTAAGTTATGGATGCTCTTATTGGACATTTACAGGAGGATGTACCTTGGTGTATCCTTTTTGCTCAAGATATACTTCTCGTGGAAAAGACGAGAGAGAAAGCTCGTGAAAAAGTCAAGTCATGGAGGTCTACATTGGAGTCTAAAAGCCTTCGTTTGAGTAGAACTAAAATTGAATACATGGAATGTAATTTCAGTAGTAGTAGCTCTAGTGATAGAAGTGTAATTATGGATGATCAAATTATTAAAAGGTGTGAACGCTTTAGATATCTCGGGTTTCAAAGTGATGGTGATATAGATGGGGATGTTATTAGTAGAATTCAAGCTCGTTGGCTAAAGTGAAGGAATGCTTCGGGCCTATTGTGCGATAGAAAAATACTGCTTAGACTGAAAGGAAAATTTTATAAAATGGTGGTGAGACCAACAATGCTCTATAGCGCTCAATGTTGGCATTTAAAAGAGAAGCATAAAATTAAGTTAAGTGTTGCCGACATGAAAATGACTAGGTGGTTGAGTGGCGTTTCAATTAGAGACAAAAAGCGAAATGAATATATCCATGATAGGGTTGGTGTAGCTCCAATGAAGGACAAAATTAGAGAAAGTTATTTTCGGTGATTTGATCACATTAAACGTCGACAATCTAATAATTCGATTAGGAGAGTAGATGTTTTTGATTCAACTTATAAAAGGCGGATGTAGACCTAGAAAAACTTTGGCAAATTGTATAAAAATTGATCTTAATTTATTAGAATCAAACAAAAAAAAGAAACTAAATAAGACGCAAATGAGAAAAAGGATTCATGTAGCCGACCCCACTTAGTGAGATAAAGCTTTGTTGTTGTTGTTGTTGTACCTACAACTGAATAGCATTGAACATAGGAAAAATTAATTATGCAAGATCGAATGGTATGCAGCAATATATGGCCTCAAGAGCCCACCATTGATATTTAATAAAATACACAACAGAATAACTTGGTACAAAAACCCAAAAGTCAAGCATCTACCACAACCCATTTGTTACAAATATGCATTAAAACAAGCAGATTTTTTAGCATTTAAAGTCCACCATTTTGATAATTCTCATTTTTCCTCCATCATCATTTAAATCCTTTACTTTCTTACTATAAGACAAACCTCAAATATTTTCTCTCTTAACATGGTCATCAGATGGTTAATGTTTAACGTGACAAAACCATTTAATGTGATTTTCACTAATCTTGTCTGCCACTACAGCTACTCCAACCCATTCACAGATATATTTGTTTCGCATTTCGTCTTGAGTAAAACCATTGATCCCCCGAAACATTCTCACCTCGGCAACACTTAATTTTATATTTCTCATTTATAGGCCACCATTCTGCTCCATAAAGCATTCCAGGTCTCACCACCATCCTATAAAATTTTATTTTTAAGTCTAATTGGTACTTTTCTATCACAAAATAGGTCTGATACATTCCTCCACTTCAACCATCCAACTTGAATTCTACAAATAACATTTTCATCTATATCACCCTCACTTTGAACAAAAGACCATATCTAAAATCTTCACTCCCTTTAATGACTCAATCACCATTGTTAAAACCCCACCATTAGATCTACTATTTCTAAAACTACATTCAGACGCCCTGTAAGCAACAACCACTATATCACCCTTTTTTTTTTCACGCATCCTAGTATCACAAAATTCCATCATGATTCCATCATGAATGCCAAAAAGAAATCCTTAAAAGAAGCCACTTTCTGATCAACCTCTAAAAATAAAGATTTGAAAATAAAAGAATGTAGAAACGCTGCTGGAACCGTTCTAATCAATCCTTGATACCATTACCAGAGGTGAATAAGACTAGCGCAAACCAAATTGCCAATCATCCATAACAATCAACATCGCCTCTGCAAAAGAGATTTCATTGGACTAGCAGGCTAAACAGTTGCAGCAATCGATAACGAATGTACATACATATCACACAATTCTTATATCAATTATACATACAACATCTATTATTTTTAAGGGGCATTTGCACATATAGCACACAATTCTTATGTATTTACATATCACTCAAATAAACCTCACATCTATTACCTTTGCTTTATAAGTGAAATACACATTTTCATATATAGGTTTAAAAGAACCAAAGTTTTAGATATGTAAATATAAAATTTTGTGTGAGATTTGTAAATACATAAGAATTGTGTGCTAATTATGTAAAATTTTGTTTTTTTTATCTCACCTCCAGGCATAACAAAATTCCTTGCGTGCAAAAAAGAAATCCTTAAAAAATGCAGCTTTTCCGTCGATTTCAAACAAGCTTCAAAAATAAAGAATGTAGAACAATAGCTCCTTGAACATCATTATTAGAAGAGAATAAGACAGGCGTCCCAAAGTGTTAGTCATTCTTAATAATCATCATCGCTCCTCAAAATAAAACTTCACCGGATTAGTAGGTAAAAAACAATAATGCAACAATCCTCAAGGATTTGATGGAGCTCCTGTTCAATAATAATTATCATCGCTCCTTCAAATGAAACTTCACCGGATTAGTAGGTAAAAAACAATATTGCAACAATCCTCATGGAATATGCAATTACCCTTCATGCTTGATCTATCATAAAATCCATGATAACAGAGTATGTACTTCCATTATAGACTAATTGAGAGCTCAACAATACATACATAGCACTCAAAACAACGCTATTTACAAAACTAGCAACCAGATGATTTATGGAAGTGGCATCCCCTTGTAAATAAGAGAGGAATCTAAACCTCCATCATACGACATTTTCCGGACATTTAAGTGTCTTAATGATGTCGGAATTCATTCATCTTGGGCTCATTGGATTTGACCCTTCGAAACGCTCGATTGAAATAAAAGTAGTTAGATTTAGAATTTATTTGACCTTCAAATTGACCACCAAAAACTTCTAAAAGTGGTTTAGTGGTTTGATTTGTGCTTAATTTCATTCAAATTAGATTAATTTTGATGTCATTGGATTCATCTCGTAGAGATGGACAAATTGCTACAAGTTTGTCGAAAGGGAGCTTCGGACAAATTTTAATTTGAATTGGAACATTTTTAGTTCAAGAATGCCTCGGGGTATGGATCCAACGGCTGGAGCTTCGTACTAAATGATGAAAATTTGTTGATGACATATGAATCTTGAAATATAAAGCCATATAATTGATGAAAAATATAGCAAACTTTAACATTTGAAATGCCCAATAGATTGTATGCTTTAATGAGCTTAGCATTTACTGAATCTGGATTTACTCAGTATGACCAAAACATAATTTGAATCTTATTTGGACCCAAAAAGCCCATTGCTGCTTCAATGAAAAGAACCCCACAGCCCATCGCTTGATGCATCCCTGGGATATATAGAGAAAGAGAAACCAATTCTGTTTTCACAAAGACGGAGAAATATGGAGAAAAGAAAAGCCTCAGCCAACAACACGACAATACAGACAAATAGACAGCTACACACAATAACTCAGAGGGCTACACTTATCCCATCCAGCCAATAAACTACAACAATCGTAAGCTCCACAACACCACAATAAGCACGAATTTTCATTACAGATTAATAGAGAGCTCAGCACTACTCAAGAGAGCTGCACTCTTTCCAACCCGCCACAAAACTACATCTAAAGCTAATTTCAAAATGAGATCATAAAAAAGACTATATTCCAACAACGAAAAAAAAAGAAGCTAAGAGCAAAAAGAGTGCTAGGATGAAGCTTGAATCCATAAAAAAGGACAAATAAAAAAGTTTTCCACCGGTTATGGCAGAAATGGCAGCCTGAGAATCTCTAGGCCACCTTGAAACGCTGCATAATCACCATAGAAAACCTACAGAATTCCTTACTGGTCAGACGCACATAATGGCTCACCCTAATACACTACAAATCATAAATGGAACAAACTGTGACGTCCAAGTGCAGATTAATTGCGGTGTCTAGATAATATGAGCCCAACATCACCAAATGAATCTTATAAAGAATAATTGAAACCTTCTAAACATTAACTGAAAAGTATAATATTCTATGAATTTTGCACGCTTACAATCGAATCATGCAGCTTGATTAGAAAAAACCAACAGAGCCTATCACTTAATTCTGAAGGGAACAATCTATCATCAAAAGAATGAACATATTTCCGACGAAGTGATTTACAATTTTAGCTAAACTTACCTGAATACCACGCCTTAAACATTATAACTAAGACCCCTTTTCAGCAAGAAAGGGCGAATGAAAACAGGAGAGCTAAATATGAACTAGTGAAAAGAGGCAAGTTCACCAACTATCATCGAGCGCCACCAATACCTATTAGTCCATACTGCCCATTACCACATCAAAACATTAAATAAAGGCCCAGCGCTATATGAAAGTAGGGCTGTCAAATTGGCTCGTCATTTGCGAACAACTCGTGTTTGGCTTATTAAACAGCTTGTGTTTGTTAAGCCTAACGAGTCAAACACGAACAAATTTTTAAGCTTGAAATGTAGACAAGCCGAACATTAACAAAAATTTGTTCGCTCGTGTTCGGCTTGAATTGACTCTAAAATAAATAAATAAATACTCACACAAACACACACACACACACAATACATATTCATAAAATAAATTATAATTAATTAAAATTTAAAAAAAAAATTATCATAAAAAATTAAATCCTACAAAATAATAATACATAACAAATTATAAATAATAGTATATTACTATTACTTATATAAAATTTATATATTTATATAATATAAGTTATATAATTAATAAAATATAATATATATATATATATAACAACATAACTAAAAAAACCCTAAACCCCGACCACCCCTATCCCTCTCGAAAGTTTTCGGGTTCGGCTGCCTCTACCGCTTCCGAGTCTTCTACTTCTCCCAAAATCGAGAAAGGCCTTCGGCTTCAACAGCTTAGGGTTTGTAGTTTGTGTTTGCCTTCTAATATCTAATTCTATTTCTCCTCGGATAGTCAGTGTTGGCTCGATTGCATGGTATTGAAGTTTTTGGGAGTGAAATCTCAAATATTACATTTAGATCTGATTTTTTTATGGTTGAGATCTGATATAAGAGTTTTGTTGTGAAATTTAGTTCTGTTATTGTGTATTTGTGCGTTGATTCATATCGGTTTAAGGTACTACGATTCGGCTATTGCCTCTAGATCTAATTTTTCCTTATGTATGACTTTGAGAAAAACTAATATGCTTTTTTTCCTTATGTTTTTCAAAACAATAACACGTTTTCCAAAAGTTTTTTTGAACTTTATCAATAAATCTCTTTTCTTCTCCATTATTAGTTGTCCATTATTAGTTAAGTCCAACATTTGTTAAATTTCATCATTCATGTGATACAGGGAATTACTCTCACAAATAATGAATCTCAAAGCAAATAGGCCAACAATCTTTCACAATTTAGCAAAATTTTGAAATTGCAATGCCAAAAGGTTCATGTTTAACAAATTGCACTGTTTCACTCACAAAATTTCACAATTTTGATTTACAAGGTTTACTTAGGGTGCATTTGGAGCGTTAGTGGCAAAGCGCTCAGAACCACACCACTAGGGAAGCTTTCTACATGTCACTATGCATCAATCCCTGTCTAAGAATCTCTTTGCCATCCAAAGATGCGACAATGTCACCAAAAAAGGATACAAATCCTCGTATTGGCCAGGTACACAAGAAGGCTACATTATACATAACCATCAAGCCCCTCAAACCATCATAATCGTAAATGAAGCAAACTGCAGTCTGCAGCACACTAGCGCAAGTTATGTTTCTCAGAAATCCCATAACAGCCACATAAGAAGTCTATGAAATTGCATTTCCTGCCGCAACTTGAGATAGAGAGAGCAGCAGCAAAATAATCAGCACTGTTGTCTGACCAACAATTACTAGCCATCATATGTGGCCAAATAAAAATATAAAAAACATTTGTCCTAATATGTGCATTGTGACTCACAAACTACCAATTTTTAGATATATCCTCAACGGCTTCACAAATGTTTTACGAAAAAAAACCAGATTGATTGATTAAAGTTGGGAATTCACATCCTCCAAAATTATCAGCATCAAATAAGAGAATTTGAAAAATGGATGAAAGAGGGTGGTTGATTTGAAATAGCAAGTTTCGGATGGTTTGTATGTAATTTTTGGCTCATTCTCAATGCCTGCAAGTGTAAGATAAGCAAAAGAAAAAATACCTTTGAAGATCTGTAAAAATGGCAATAACAATCACCATTCCACCAAAAGAAATCTCCAACATTACATAGTACACCAAAACAAAAAAAACAAAATACTAAACCTCTCAAACAAGGAAGAAAAAACTTTATTGTGTTAGGTTGTGATGAAGAATAAATTCTTGATGGTTGCATATAATCATACGAAGGATGCTAAAAACCAACCTTCAACAAAAATAATCACTCCTGCCAGAACCACAAAATTCCATCATGCAGACAAAATTTGAGAATTTCCTCATAGGATGGATGATGAATCACCTCATCATGCGCAAGTAAATCTAACGAATAGTTATTCCAAGTGTGGACCATTTTTATCGTTTTTCTCCGCCACAAATAAAGGAACCCTTTTTTCCGCACTTTACATGCTTTGTGATACCATGGAGTATTTAGGATCCAATAAAGTTTTTAATAAATGATTTTAAAAATCGAAAGAAACAAGCACACCAATAAATTTTGAATTAGTATCTAAGTAGTTTACAACATTAAAATATGATCGATAGATAGATTGGAAGAGAGAGAGAGAGAGAGAGAGTAGGCATCCATATCTTCAGTCCTGGAGATTGAAAGTAGCATCAGTTGCTTCAAAATGGATTTCAGACCATCCTTGATAATTTATCTTTCCCGGATTTAGAAAGACAGAATCACCAAAGATCTGCAGAACTTTAACAATAAAACTCTACAACTACACTTTCTCAAGTAAAAATGCACCAATCATTAATATTTCTGTTGGATTAAATCACCCATCGGCTTTAAGCTCATATCTTTTTGCTTTAGTTATGATGCTCTTATGGGACATTTACAGGAGTATGTACCTCGGTGTATGTTTTTGCTGATGATATCCTTCTCGTGGATAAGAGAAGAGAGATATCAGAAAAACTTGAATTATGGAGGTCTATATCGAAGTCTAAAGACCTTCGTTTGAGTAGAATTAAAACTGAATACATGGAATATAATTTTAGTAGCAGAAATGTAACTATGGTTGATCAAATTATAAAAAGGTTTGAACACTTTAGGTATCTCGGGTTTCAAAGTGAATGTAATACAGATGGGGATGTTATTAGTAGAATTCAAGTTGGTCTGTTTAAGTGGAAGAATGCTTCAGGCCAACTGTGTGATAGAAAAGTGCCTCTTAGACTGAAAGGAAAATTTTATAAGATGGTGGTGAGGCTTGCAATGCTCCATGGCGCTCAATGTTGGCATTTAAAAAAGAAGCATAAAACTAAGTTAAGTATTGCCAAGAAGAGAATGATTATGTGGACGAGTAGCTTCTTACCTAGAGACAAAATGAGAAATGAATATATCTACAATAGGGTTGGTGTAGCTCCACTGACGGACAAAATTAGAGTCATCTTAGATGATTTGGTCACATTAAACTTCAACCATCTGATCATTCGATTAGGAAAGTAGATGTTTTTGATTTGACTTAAGAAAAGTAGAGGTAGACCTAGAAAGACTTGGGCATATTGTATAAAAAAAATATCTTAATTTATTAGAATTAAACAAAAAAAAGACACTCAATAGGATGCAATGGAGATAAAGGATACATGTAGCCGACCCCACTTAATGGACTAAAGCTTTGTTGTTGTTGTACCTACAACTGAATGGAATTGAGCATAAGAAAATATAATTATGCAAGATCGAATGGTATTCAGAAATAAATCACTTCAAGCGCCCACCATTGATATTTGATAAAATGCAAAACGAAACAACTCGATACAAAGACTCAAAAGTCATGCATCTACCACAAAAACCCCATTTGTTACAAATACGCATTATAACAAGCATATCTTTGTGCATTAAAAGCCCGCCATTTAGACAAATCTCATATTTCTCCATTATCATTTATCGACATTCACTTGATAAAAAGGAGTTTAATTTTCATTATTCTTTCTAATAAAATATTTATTGAGGGAGAGATTACTTATTATTATGAGGTAGGTTCACATTAAATCCCAAATTTTTAAAAATAATATATAAATATTTTTATATTCGATCTAAAACACATGTTAGTCTGTTGAGACAGTGGCGGTGCATTCAAGATCTAGTTATAGAGGGCTAAGAATAGTATGAAATGACAATGACACCTCTACTCTCAATCACAAATAATAAATTAGGAAGCAAATAGGCCAACAATATTTCATAATTTAGCAAAATTTACAAATTGCAATGCCAAAGATTTCATGTTTGTTGAAGACTGATAAGTTTTACTAAGGGTTCATTTAGGGGGACGGCGGAGGGGTTGTGCTGTTTGAACCGCACCGCCAGAACATTTAGAAAAATAAAGTTTTTGACAGCTTTCTCACAAAGTTGTGGTAAAATGTTGTATTTCACAACCCGACCAGCTAAGTATGGTATTTGCCCGAAAGCTGAAGTCAGATTTTTTTAATATAAAAATACTTTGAAATAGCAACCACAATTCTTAAACAGCAATTTCATAGTTGCTTCTTAAAATAGTTGTAACTATCCCAAACAGACCCCAAATCCTCATTGAGTTGAATCCTACATGTAGCCAAACAGCCCCATAGATAGTACAAAAAAGTTAATATAATCAAATTCAGTAAACTGCATGGTGCAATTAGCGTGGTGTTAGAATATTACTATACATGAAATAGCATATTTCACCATTAAAAAGTTAGTAATAGTTATATTTTAATGTGATATTAAAAACTTGAGTGTTATGTATGTAAATATGAAAGTTTAAGTGCTAGATATATAAGTACATAAGAATTGGGAGGTATGCATATAAATGCCAACTTGCAAACCAAACATGGAATCCACTATTGTGAGATAATGGTAAATAAAGCATATCTAATCAACTAGAAAACTTTCACTCCAACACCTGACCAAGCCCTACAAGGCTAAAATTGTTTTTATTGCACCGGTTGCCTCAAAAGGCCATCCTTGATGCCTCGCCGATACAACAAAAGTGGAAGGAGCAAAACAACGCTTCTCAATACATAAGATGTGGATTGTACCCATGAAATTAAAACATATACATATTTCTCTCTAATTCCAATCATAAACAATGAAAACCTCAAAATAGAAACATGATTAACATAAGGTTTTCATTCTTTGATTAATTGGCTATTTCTTCAAATGAAACAAACAAATAGAAATTAGTTATTCACACTTTTTCTCCTGAACCAAACAAAGGGTTGAAACTAATTTTAATCCAACATCCGCTTGTTCTATTTCTATTTCACTTGTATTTCCTCTCATTCAATTCCTTTAACAAAACTAGGCCAATGGAAAAGGTAGTGGAAGAAAGCCACAATCACTCAACCATGATTGATGACCTGATCAAATTCTAGCCATGTTCATAAACTCCATGAGGATGTAATACAAAATTCCAATACCAACATTATCCCAAATTTGAGCGACACAAAACCCTCAGTGTGCAAATAAAAACTCTAATACTTTGCAAACCAATGAAACAAAGGATTCATAAAGCCGGACCCAAATAGTCATAATAAGGCCACTTTTCACTCAAAGCGACTTTATCATGTGATGCATGACATCATATAGTAGCAAATTGAAGCAAATTGAGCTCAATCCCCACCAAATGGTTTTTTGGAAACTTAAAGCCAGATAAATCTCACTTTTGCTCCATTATAAGATAAGCCAATATATATAAACTCCCACCATTCACGGTAAATAAAAGAATTATCTTGCTCAAAAATAATAAAGAAAATAGCCCAAAATTTTATCATTGTCTAAGAAAATTTAACAATTGCAGATGCCAAATAGGCTTTGGAAACAAAATTGTGCAAAATTTAAGCAGTATTTAAACAAAATCCTGCCAAACAACAAAAATGTAACTAACATCAGTCACAACATATAAAGAAATTCTCTCACCAAAACATATTAAACCCTAAAGGAAGTAGCCAAAAAATTTATCATGACTTGGCACAATTTAAAAATTGCAATGCCAAATAAACTATTGCTAACAGAATTTGCGGAGATTTTAAGCAGTATTTAAACTAAATCCTGCAAAACAACAAAAAAGACCACAAATCTTAAATTCTGCTTCTGCACCGTTTTGCCTCAGAGATAGACAAAAGTTACCTTCCCCAATGGTTTCAGGTAGAAGCGTAGCAGAAATGGAAGAAAGATGGGAGTTTCGAAGATCATCGCATGCCGCAATCTCAATATTGACTTCGCTATCTCTATTCTCTAGTAACGGAAAAATTATTTGGTGCACATGCGGATTCTGTTGCATTTTCGTTGAATTAGTTGTATCAGAACATGTGGGAGTAAGTGATGGTTTTGGGCGATGTTTCTAAGTAATTATTAAATCCTTCACGAATATTGTGAACAATGTTTTCAAACCCTTGGAGACATTGCTAAGAGATAATGATAACTAGGCATCCGCCATCCCCCTAAATGATAGCATAGAAAAAGAAGCTTTATTTCTGTTTGAGCAGAGTGCGCCCAAGTTCTGAGAAAATGATAGTATCAGTTGCTTGAAGATGGATATCAGATCATCTGTCAAAATTTACCTTTATATGATTTAGAAAAACTGAATCACCATTAGATCCGCAAACATTGAGCAATAAGGCTCCCCAACTACTCTTTCTCACGTAGACATGCCCCAATCATTAATATTTCAAAACACCTACAACTAAATAGAATCGAACATAGGAAAATTTAATTAGACAAGATCCAATGGTATATTGCACTAAATCACCTCAAGTTTCTAGAAAAAAGCACCCAACAATGATATTTGATAAAGTCCACAATTTAATAACTTGGTACAATAACCCAGAGTCGAGCATCCTCCACAACTGAAATAAGAAAATATTTGGTCAATCCTCCTTCTATTTGAACACAAGTAACAGCTCTAGGATGCACATCTTTAATGAATTGAATATAAGTCAAATCAACACATTTCTAGTAATTGACGTTGAGTACTTAAATTCGCACTTTGAATAGCCACACAATCTTTACATTCTCGACGATATTTGCTTCTCATAAGAAAATAAACAATTTATGTTTTATTATATTCAATCATATAAGTTATAATATGCACATCTCTTTTCTTGAATAAAATATTAACAATAACAAAATCATACCCTAAAGCAAAATCTGATATAGCTCCACCTTGTTCATTAATCACTTTAAAACCGTAGCCACCATGAATATTTCTAATAACTTCTACCACTCTACCAGACATGTCCGTTTAAATCTCTAGTAAAAATTCTTTCTTCAAAAGGTACCATTTGTATTAAGTCTTCTAGGTCATTCCTGAATTTTTCTTTAGAACATATATATAAACCTACTTGATGAGCATAAACATTTATAATATTAAAAATCTTAGTATCAATAATAATCTTAAGGGTTATAATTTTATCTTCAATTCTATTAATTTTTACAACATGATTTTTCAAACTTTTATTTAAAATCATTTGTAGTGCGACTCTTACCTGAATACCAAAGTTTAAAAGCTAAGTTATCAATCTCCTATATATTATGCATAGCCCATTTAGTTTATCGAATACATAAGATTTTTATCTTTCTACGAATCATAATATCAACTACTTCCATTAATTTACCTGTGAGAGTACCTATATTCCAATACCCTATCATAATATTGGTTTCAAGAATTAACTTCTTTACCCGCATCCGTCCTTAATGTGGGAACCCTTGCTTATTTGGCGCTATACCGGGGAGCTAGTGCAACGGCCCTTGCACATTTTTTACTGTATTCAGGTCATACAGAGCGTCGCTTCTAAAGGACGTCCTAATATTTAGACAATGATCAAAAAGATTCATGTCATGATTTTTCGATTAAATTTATGTCGGTTGTCGACTACCTAGCGCAACCCTCCATTTTTCATATCCGGGTCATCGGACCCAGCAATGACAGTGCCAAAGAGTTCATGATATACAAGCAATGTTTTAGTCACAATATTTTACAATTTTGATTTACATATTTTACTGAGGGCGTGTTTGGAGCAGCAGTAGCAGAGAGATCAAGATCGCACTGCTAGGGTGTATAGGGAAACAACTATTGTTTGTTTTCTAAAAATTTTGTGGTGGAGAAGCCACAAGCCTGACCTGAATAAGAGTTCATTTGGGGCAGCTTATAAGTGCGGGCGGCGTTTTCAAAATACCGTCATACCATTTGGTTCGCGCTTTCGCCAGCTTATCCGAAACTGCGTTTGGGTTTTTACACTAAACGCTGGTCGCAGGCCGACCCCAGCGGCCGGCCCGCGAGCCGCGTTTCAGGATAAACAGCTTATCCTGAAACGCACAAACTACCCCAAACAGACACTAAATATTGCCACTGCGAGAAAGCTACGGTTTGATTTAAAAAAAAAAGAGAAGCAATTTCCACTGCAGCTTATTAAACACCAACTTCTTCTGCAGTAACTTCACAACTCTTTTTACAAACAATTGCAATGTCTCAAACATACCCTTAATCCTCATTGATTTAAATCCTACATGTGGTCAAACAGTCCAATAAATTGTATAAAAAGTAAACATAAGAGAATCAGTAAACTTAATGATGCAATTACCATTGTGTTTGAATAATCCTATACATGGAATAACATATTTCACTTTTGAAAAGTTAGTAATAGTTATATTATTTTACATGATATTAAAAATTTGAGTGCCATGCATGCAAATACATAAGAATTTGGTGGCATGCATATAAATGTCAACTTGTTTATAAAACCTCAGATTTGCTATTGTTAGTTAATATAACTAAAGCATATCTAATAAACTAGACAACTAGCTTTCACTCCGACGCCTGACCAAGCCCTACAAGGCGTTGTTATTCATTGCACCGGCCTTTACAGGCCATTCTTGATGCTCGGTAGTACAACAAAAGCAAGAGGAGCATAACAGCAGCCCTTCTCAATGCATGAGAATTCATTTACCCAGGAAATTATAACATATGCATATTTCTCCCAATGATTCCATTCATAAACCCTATGACTAACATAAGATTTTCATTATTCAATTAACCGGTTATTCCATCAAAAGAAACTTAAAAATTTAGTTATTCACACTTTTCCCCCTCAACCAAACAAAAGGTTGAAAACTAATTCCAATTCAACTTCCTCGATGTTCTATTTCCATCGCAATTGATTCTCATCTCATTAAACTCCAAAAAAAATGAGACCTTTGGGAAAGATGATGCAAGAAGCCACAACCATTTAGCCATGATTGATAACCTGATCAGTTTGTAGCCAAGTTCGACCTCCATGAGGATGTAAAACAAAATCCATACTCCAGTATTATCTTACATTTGAGCAACACAAAACCCGGCATGTAGATAAAAACACTAATCCTTTGTAAGCGAAAGAAAGAAAGGATTCTAAAAGCAAGCCCCAAAGAGTAAAAACAAGGCCAATGATGATGAGCCAATCACTTTTCACTCAAACACTTATTTATCACATGACGCGAGATATCATATAGTAGCACATTGAAACAAATTTAGCTTAAAACACACCATATGGTTTTTTGGAAATTTAAAATGCCTTTTGATAAATCTCACTTCTGCTCCATAATTGGATAAAGATTACATATATTACCTTCCAACTTTCAGGGGATATAAAGGAATTCTCTAGTTCAAAAATAATAAATTCTAAAGAAAATAACCCAAACATTTATCATGATTTAGCACAATTTAACAATTGCAAATGCCAAATAGGTTGTTGCTAACATAATTTGTGCAAATTTTAAGCTAAATCCTGCCACAACAAAAATGTAACTACCATCAGTCACAGGATATAAAGGAATCCTCTCACCCAAAAATAGTAAATCCTAAAGAAAATAGCCCAAAAATTTATCATTCTTTAGCACAACTCAACAATTGCAATACCAAATAGGTTGTTGGTAATAGAATTTATGGAGAATTTCAGCAGTATTTAAATTGACAAATCTCACTTATGCTCCATCATTGGATTAAAATAATATATATTAACTCCCATCATTAAGGAGACATAAAGGAATTCTCTCGCTCAAAAATAATAAATCCTAAAGAAAATCACCCAAACATTTATAATGGTTTAGCACAGTTTAACAATTGTCTAAACTAAACGGAAAATTTTACAAGACGTTGGTAAGACCTGCAATGCTTTATGGCGTTGAATTTTGGCCTTTAAAAGAGAAGCATAATACTAAGTGTTGTCAAGATGAGAATGATTAGGTGGATGAGTGGCATTACACTTGGAGACAAAATGCAAAATGAATATATCCGTGATAGGGTTGGTGTAGCTCCTGTGACGGTCAAAATTAGAGAAAGTCGTCTTAGATGGTTTGGTCACATTAAACGTCAACCATCCAATGATCCGATTAGGAGAGTAGAAGTTTTAGATTTGAATTATGTTAAGAAAGGCAGTGGTAGAACCAAAAAGACTTGGGCTTACTATATAAAAAATGATCTTAATTTATTACAACTAAAAGAAAATATAACACTAACTAAATAGGACGCAATGGAAAAAAAGGATTCATGTAGCCGACCCCACGTGGTGGGATTAAGTATTTGTTGTTGTTGTTGTGGAAGCAGCACAGTTTAACAATTGCAAATGCCAAATAGGCTGTTGATAATAGAATTTGTGCAGAATTTAAGCAGCAGTTAAACTAAATCCTACCAAATAACAAAAAATGTAACTACCATAGCTCGTGGGATACAAAGGAATTCTCTCACTCAAATTTAGTAAATTCTAAAGAAAATAGCACAAAAATATATCATGCTTTAGTACAATTTAACAGTTGCAATACCAAATAGACTGTTGGTAACAGAATTTGTGGGGCATTTAAGCAGTATTAAAACTAAATCCTGTCGAACAAATAAAAAAACAACAGATCCTAAAAATTTCAAAACCCGTTTCTAATCCACTTTGCCTTGGAAAAAGATGAGAGTTAAGATTCCAATGGTTTCGGTTAGTAGCGGAGCAGGAAGGGGAGAAAGATGGGAGTATCGCAGATCATGGCATGCCGCCATCCCGTCATTGCCTTCATTATCTCTAGTCGCGACTGTATTGTGATGTTTCGAGCACGAGAAGCGTGAGCGTAAGCGATAATTTTAGGAGACCTAAGAGTTCGGTACGTGGGCTAAACCAGAGTTTCGAGGGATTAACAGGATTTATTAAATCCTGCTTTGAAATGTTTTCAGACCCTTAATACATTGAAATGAAATAATGATAGCTAAAGCATTCCACATAAAGTAGAGGAAAAGCTGCCGTTCAAACATCTCAACAAATCCTGGAAGGCTAAAATCATTTTGGCTGCACCGGTTGCCTTTACAGGCCATCCTTGATGCCTCGCCAATGAGAAAAATTTGCGTACGTAAGACGTAATCAGCGCTGCGTGCTCATGGAGGAAAACAACAGTAACGCCACTAATTAAAATGCCGAACCTAAACTCGTTCAACAAAAGAGGTCGTCGGAGAAATTATTGCCATCACAGGAAAAACGACTCGATTACAAAGCTTGAAATTGCTAAAAAACTTCCGCAAATTGTCATGAAAACCGAGAAAAGAATGGAGAAGAGAAGAGGGGAAAAGAGAAAGGGAAATGGTTCTCCTTCGTGTGAGCGGCACCGACCCTCAATCGTGCGCCCGGTAACCCTACTTTCCGCTGCTAACAATTTTCCACACGGGGCTTGACCATAGTGTCGCTTGTAGGTCGTATTCAGCTCGTTTTGGCTAGAAATACTACTCATAAGTTTATATATATCTATATATATATATATATATATATATATAAAGTAGTATTTAAAAAAATTTTAATTGACTGCAAGGCTACAAAGCTTTATAATCAATTAAAATATTGATTAAGAAAATAGAATAAAAATTATTAAATTAGATTCAAATGATGTTTTAATAAAAATAATAATTTTTAAATCTTGCTCAAATCCTTATTATCTTATGGCTATATGATTAGGGTTGTTAAAAGGACTCTTTGTTCGAGAACAGTTCGTGTTCGGCTCGCTAAGCAAACGAGCCGAACACGAACACACTTTTTGAGCTCGAAATATAAACGAGCCGAACATGAGCTGAGCATGGCTCACTCGTGTTCGGCTCGTTTACACCCCTAAAGCAAAATAATATATCGCATTGACATGGGAAGTGGGATTGGCTTAAGCCACTTCAACGGAAAATTTGCATACCTCCAGCATAGTCGGTGTTGTGTACATCATTCAATAGGAGCAATGCTGGTCCTACCGCACCGCATATATTTTAAATTTTCACGTGTGACCTCAGTAATATAGCTTCAATGCATGACCAATAACTTACTTGTAACCACCCCCCTACAGTATAGCCTCAATAACCGCTTGGTAACTCTGGAGAAACCTCGAACCCTCTGTACTGTGGATGTGTAACGTTGTGATAACTTCCAGACCATATGTATCGAACGTGTAACGTTGTTGTCGGCACCCACCAGTGTTGCCATCAGTCATCTAAAGTTTTCCTCGAACCCTCTGGGGGTATTTACATGCATATCACCCACTTCTTCTGTATTTACATATCTAACATCTAAACTTTATATTTTATACTCATATACCAACATGCAAATCATATATGTTTTGACTTTAAAATACATCTACATCCATAACATTAACATTGATGGAAGGAATAAAAAGTTCTTAAGAAAACGCCATTCTTAAGAAAAGCTCAAAGTACAGCATGTAATTAAACTGAATATATCCCTGCAGCCTGCAAAAAAAGAAAAAAGAATTATCACTTTGAAATGACACTGAAGTCTGAAGCAGTATGTGTAAGATAGATGATTACTAAGTGGTCTGGCATGCAACAATCAAAACCACTAGAATATGATAATATTCTTAATTTTAAAGGCACTTTATTTGATGTAAAAATAGCTAAACCTTTTTACCATACATGGTCATATTTTACCTCTTCTTCTGAATAATTTTAAAGCTGTTAAAATTCAATGATGAACTTATGAGGAGAGAAAAAAAGTAAACTTCATTTTTTTTATATCATAAAATCATTCAATTTAGACATGAGTATTATATAAAAAAATTTAATTTTATGGCAAGAGTTAGAATATTGAGGCATTAAAGGATGAAGAGATGTAGTTATTTTAAATCCAATTCCGGAACTACGCCATGTGCACATCAATGCCATGTTCTCCTTATCCCAAATAGAGAGATGTACTAAGACAGAAGAAAGAAAAAGGACCCACCCAAATCATATCAAACTACTGCGACTGACAGAGAAACTACTCAGGACTGAAAGCTACCCCTCCTTCCTAATTTTCTTAAAATAACTCTACTCACAATTATTAGTTTGACGAAGAAAGCCAAATTACGAGCTTGCTATGAGGTAGATGGAGCCATTCATAAGTAAACAAAGAGAAGATCTATTATAGAACCACCATAGCTCTGCCCTTTATTCACCAAATCAAAACTATCAACCAGCATAACTCCAGCAGCCAAGTCATTGCAAACATGAATGCTATCTAGAAGTCCATAACAGCCAAGTCATTGCAAACATGAATCCTATATGTAGCCAAACAGCCCCATAGATAGTACAAAAAAGTTAACATAATAGAATTCAGTAAACTGCATGGTGCAATTAGCATGGTATTAGAATATTACTATACATGAAATAGCATATTTCCCGTTCTCATTGTAATAAAACCGTATTTTACAGAAATAAATTAACCATCACAGATGCAGCAGCTCCAATTTGGAGCCTCCAAAGGATGCTCAACCAGAAAACAAGTAGAGCGCAGCCAAACAAGTCCCAACATGTTAGTCATCACATACACCTCAGACCACAATCACCCATGGCCTACAACGAAACGCTCTTGCTGGATCTACAAGATCTCAATCTAATTCAAAAAACAACAATAATGTGTTTTCTTCAAAGATATGTATGTAATTGCCCCTAAATATAAAAGTGAGTGATGCAAGTTTCTGGTGATCTGTATGTAATTTCCCCTAAATCCAGATTTCTGTTAAGGAAATCTAATAAAATTTTATGAAAATCACTTAATAAAATTTCATGAATACTAATGTTCAACAAGACGATAACTGCAAATCCCGATTTCTGTTAAGGGAATCATAATAGGCAATATAACATTTCTTTATGCAATATTTCACTCCCAAAAATGTCAAAACCTGGTATCACTCAAATAATTAAATAGATCTAAAAAAATTTATGAAAACTTAAGCTAAGAGGAGAACCTGAAGATATATATGAAATATTAAATAAAATAAACTAAAAGATGACGCCTTGGTAGCCTTACAAACAACCAAGCATTGAAGCAAGAATACTGCCTAGTCAATCTAATGCCAACTTGACAAATTTAATTTATAGAAGACAAATAGAAGTAGACACAAACAACCAATCCTAAGCTCCAGACAAGAGACAGTTTTTCCCGGTTTTGAGAGAGAGAGGAGGGCAGTTCTGAGAGAGAGAGGGCCGGCAGAAACCGAAAGCTTTCGAAAGGGGAAAAGAGGCCGAAGTGCCAAACAGCCTAACACGGGTTAGTGCTTAGGGTTTGACATTTTAGTTTGAATATATTAATACATATAAATAATATATTATTTTAATTATATAAATTTTATTATACAAATATATAATATCTACCTTAGTATATTACTAATATAGTATATTAATATATTATTATTATTATTTTATTATATATTATAATTTATTAAATTTAATTTTATTTAAAATCTCATAAATTTGTATATATATTTATTTTAAATTATTTTATATTTCGAATAATAACGATTATAATATAAATTTGTATATATATTTATTTTAAATTTGTATATATATTTATTTTAAATTATTTTATATTACTAACGAGTAAGCTTCGATAGCTATAATGTGCAAAAGAAGGCCAGCCTCTAGACGATCATCATTATCCTAACAGATTAGAGCACAAAACAAAAGATCTACCGCAGCAGCAGTACATCGTGTCAATTTAGTCCCGGAGTAAACAAACATGCCAAATTGGTACTCAAAACTATTATAATATGATCTCAAATGGTCCCTTGGCAGGACAATAAAATATAATAAAACAAAGAAAAAAAAAACAAAAACAGTTTTTCCAAATGGCCACTTCAAAAATGTATACAGAATAAGCCGCTAAAGAAACCACAGACAATCCTTTATAATTCATAGTTGTTTGAATCAGAAATAAACTCAGTCCCGCTATAGAAGCCACAGACAAGTCTTTAATCTTCATGTGGTAAAATGCACAGCCACACGAGTTAATCACTATGGTATTTCATTACAAACAAAAAGGGAGCACAGCACCCCCAAAGGAATGCATGTACAAATGGTAAGACAGAAGCTGAGCAGGAAAATTATCACATCATTTTACCTGAACGGATAAACTAATTCAACTCTCATAATACAGACTCTGAGAAGGAAAATTATCACATCATCTTTCCTAAAAAAGGCAAACTTATTGATCTCCCATAATACCACCAAATATACTGTTGCAAGGGCAGTGACAATATATACATTAAAGCAATAAACAACTACACAAAGAAAGATTGTATTGCCGCCGATTGTAAAGAAACTAATCTAATAACTGCTTGTACTAATAGCAGGATTAGCAATAAAAGCTATTCAGGAAGTGGTTAGCAGCAGAAGTGTAAGTTAGGGGTGTAAACGAATCGAACACGAACGAACAGAGCTTGTGTTCGTGTTTGATTCGTTTGAAATTTAGTTTGTTTGAAATAAGCTCGTGTTTGAAATTGTTCGTGAAGTGACTGTTTGTGTTCGTTTCTTAACGAACGAGCCGAACACGAGTCGAACACGAGCTGTTCGCGAACAACAAGTCAGTTTGACATCCCTAATATTAATATATATAAA
>NEWO01000108.1:1480218-1515340 GCA_003013225.1 Phalaenopsis aphrodite | reverse complement strand
ATTTGATTCGGATCACCTTAGTTCATGAATTTGATTTGTGCTAGATTTCACTCAAATTGGATTAATTTTGATGTCATTGGATTCATTTTGTAGAGCTGGTCAGTTTCCTATAAGTATGCTGAAACGGAAGCTACGGAAGATTTTTAATTTGACTCGGATCACCTTAGTTCATGAATGCCTTAAGGTACATCCAACGCCTGAAGTTTCAAACTAAATGATGAAAATATGTTGATGACATATGAATCTTCAAATATAAAGCGAAATAATTGATCAAAATAAAGCAAAACTTAACATTAATAAATTTCATTCTTTAATTAACTTAACGTTTAATGAATCAAGATTTACTGAGTACTACCAAAACATACTTTGAATCATTTTTGGAGCCAAACAGCTCCATTGCTGCTTCACTGAAAAGAACCCCATGGCCCAACGCTTGCTGCATTCCTGGGAAATATAGAGAGAGAGAAACCAAATCTGTTTTCACAAAGACACACAGAGAAAGATGGAGATAAGAAAAGCCTCAGCAATCAACACAACACTACAGACAAATAGACAGCTAAACGCAAGAACTCAGAGGGCTGCACTTTTCCCAGCCTGCCAATAAACTACATCAATCGTAAGCTCCACAACAGCACCATAAGCATTAAGTTTCATTACAGATTAATAGAGAGCTCAGCACAATAACTCAGAGAGCTGCGTTCTTTCCAACCGGCCACAAAAGACATCTAAAGCTAATTAATAAATGAGATCATAAAAAAGACTAAATTCCAACAAGGAAAAAAATAAGAACCCAAGAACAAAAAAGGATGCTAGGATGCAGCTTGAATCCATAAAAAAGGATAAAAAAAAAAGTTTGCCGCCAGTTATGGCAGAAATGGCATCCTAAGAACCTCTAGGCCACCTTGATACGCCAGATCATCACCACAGAAAACCCATAGAATTCCTTAGTGCTTAGAAGCACATGATGGCTAACCTACAAATCACCATCACCCTAATATACTATTAATCATAAATGGAACAAACTGTGATGTGCAAGTGCAGATTATGTGAAATGTCTCGATGACATGAGCCCAACATCACCAAATCAATCACTTACAAAGTATAATCGAAACATTAGAAACATTAAACGAAAAGTATAATATTCTATGAATTTAGCATGCTTACAATCGAATCATGCCGCTTGATGAGAGAAAACCAACGGAACCTAAGATCACTTAATTCTGAAATCTTTAAAGAGCAATATATCATCAAAAGAATTAACATGTTATCCGACAAAATGATTCAGGATTTTAGCTAAATTTACCAATAATACCACACCATAAACACTATAAATAAGATCCCTCTTCAACATGAAAGGGCGATTGAAAAAATGAGAGCTAAATATGAACTAGTGAAAAGAGACAAGATCACCCACAAACATCAAGCACCACCAATACCTATCAGCCCATCATACTGTCCACTGTCACATTAAAACATTAAACAGGAGTCCAGAGCTATATGAAAGAAGGATCATTTACATAAATATAACACAAATCTTTTGTGTTTACATATCTAACACCAAAACTTTAATTACAAGGAAAGTAATAAGATAATTGGCAGCCCAATAAGGCAAACTCATATATGCTTCAATAGCCTCAGAAGGCAAACTCATATAAGCTTGCATTCATTATAGGACCATATGTAGCACGAGACATGCACTAGTTTAAAAGTCAACACAACATAATGTAATCATCAGCATGTGTCTAACAAGTAACAGCCTCCATACTATACTACTAAACGGATAGTCAGGCATCAACCATTTTTAACACTCCCAGAGATAAAAATAGAAGATACTTTTTTACATTCTCTATTTCAAAATCCAGAAAAGATTGGAGCCTAGGGTTCTTCTCAAAAAATAACCTGCATTGCCAACACGATTCGAGAGAGGTAACCTATACAAGAAGTTTCACCAATTTTGCTAAAGAAATGTCACAATATGTAAGTTAGAGATATTACAACTTCCAAGGTTGTGATTTCAAAAGACAGTGTACCAAAGTTTTGGCAACTGCAACTACTAGTGACTATTGTGCAATGATTTCTCAATACGAACATTTTAACTATTCTTGTAACCATTTCTCACATGCAGGACGAGCACGTACATGTACTCATCAAGCTACAACAGATTATTTCCGACTGGGCTAAGCCCAGTGATTTTCTCTCTTATCTTCCACATAAAAACTTTTAGTGTCTCTCCCTGCCATTTTTATTATCTGAATGTACATTGGATTCTCGTACAACACTAAGATGATAATTTATTACTCTAACTCCATGAATTCTCTAGCACACATAAAAAATATAAACTACATTCAAGAAAAGGGGAAAAAATGTGAAATTAAAAAGAGGTCTGAGATGAAATTTGAATCGGTAAAATGAGACTAATATGTGTTTTCCACTAGTAATGGCAAAGAATCTCTAGGCCATCCTAAGATGTCACATCATAACCATAGGAAACATTTAAATCTATTTATTGGTCAGGTGAACACGATGGCTACCCTCCAAATCACAATCATTGCCTTCATATATTATTAACAATAAATGGAACAAACTGTGATACTCCCACGCAAGTTATGAGCATGTCAGAAACAATCCAAATAGCCCCTCTACGTCGCGTGAGAGAAAATGTGTGAGCTAAAAAAACATCATGGAAATAAGGTGATCATCAGCAAGTGTTTGGCAAGTAAATGAATCCAGATGAAACAACAATGAGGGTGGTGAAAAAAGGTTGAATAACAGTTATCACCATATGTTGGCATCTCTTTGGATAAGCCAACATCATCAACATCATCGCAAACCCTCCTCTAATGGTCACAAAACTGTATCATAAGCGAAAAAAGGAATTCCTTAGAAGATTCATGATGAACCACCTCATCATCCACATCTAAACCCAATTTAAATCATTACATTCTAAAGTAAAGTGTTCCAAAAACAATTTCATCCTGCAACTAACATTGACAAACTACAAGAAACTCCCTACAAATATTTCATTTTGAATGCTACATCTGCTACAGTATAGATGCACAACATATATATTCATAAATAGAGATAAGAATAGAGAGAGAGAGAGAGAGAGAGAAAGAGAGAGAGAGAGGGCATTCAAATCTTCAGTACTGGCAATTGCACAGTGCTTCAACAATTAAAAACATTAAAATAATACTTAAAATCCATCATAGAGAAAGAGAAGCTTTATTTCTATTTGCTCAGCGCGCGCCCAAGTTCAGAGAAAATGGTAGTATCAGCAGCTTGAAGATGGATATCAGACCATGCGTCATAATTTATCTTTCTCAGATTTAGAAAAACTGAATCACCATAAAATCTGCTGTCACTGAATAAGGACCCCCAACTACACCTTCTCATGTAGTCATGCCACAATCATTAATATTTCAAAACACCTACAACTAAATAAAATTGAACATAGGGAAATTTAATTACGCAAGGTCCAATGGTATTAAGCACCAAATAATCTCATGTTTCTAGTAAAAAGAGCACAACATTGATATTTAATAAAATACACAATTTAATAACTTGGCGCAACAACCCAGAGTCATGCATCCTCCACAAGTAAAATAGGAAAATATTTGGTCGATCCTCCTTCTGTTTGAACGCAAGTAACAACTCTGGTATACATATCTTTAATGACTTGAACATAAGTCACATCAACATCTCAAGAACTCTCCAAAAGATATCTCTTGGAACATTATTGTAAGCTTTTCCTAAATCAATAAAAATCATATGTAGAACCTACTTAGGGTCCCTTTGGGGTAGCTTATTTGGTGTGGTGGCGTTTTGAAAACGCACTTGGACTATTTGGGTAAACTGCGTTTTGAAAACGCTGTGTTTTCACACCGCACCTATCTAGGTGCGGTGACAGCTTTCTGGCAACGGTCTAGCTTTTCAAAAAAAAAAAAAAAAATTCTTATAGTCATCACACCTAGCTTATCAGCAGATTATTCAATAAGCTGCAGCTGCCCCAAACATACCCTTAGTCTTTCTGAACTTCTTTATCAAATCTCCCAATAAATGTATAGTGTCCATAGTAGAACTGCCCGACATAAATCCAAATTGATTATGAGAAACCTTTGTAATAGTTTTAACCTATGTTAAATTATCATCTTCCATAATTTTAAAGTATGACACATCAACTTAATACTTCTATAATTTGCAAACTCTTGTGCATCCCCTTTATTCTTAAAAATGGGGACCAAAATACTCTTCCTTTACACCCAGGAATTTTTTTAGTTATAAAAATAATATTGAAGAGTTAAGTAAGCCAAGAAATTCCCAAATCTCATATACATTTCTACGACTAAATTGGGATAATATCAAGTCCTACATACTTTCCACCCTTGGTTTTCTTTAAAACCTCCTCAACTTCATTTTTACCGATACGACAGCAAAAATGAAATACTTTACTATTATTAATGATATTAAGATTACTAACATCGATCCTATTTTCAAAAACTTCATTAAAAAATTTGTCAAAATACTCACTCACTTATGTTGAATATCTTCTTCTAAGAAAATCACTTTTGATTTTCATCTTTAATACACATGAGTTAAATCTTTACTTTTCTTTCCTCTTTGTTTGGCTAGTTTATACATGCATTGTTTACTTTCTTTAGTATCTAATATATTATAAAGATCATTAAAAGCAGAATTTTTATTGCCACAAATTGTTCTCTTAAACTCCATACGGACTATTTTATATTTTTTTCAGTTCTCTAAGCTTTTACATTTAAACCAATTTTTATAACATAACTTGTATTTTATCTTTTCCTAGATATTATTATTTCACCACCAAATATTTTTATATATAGAAAATTTTTCTTTTAATTCTCCAAATACATCTTTTACCACTTATTTAATAGTATGTATATATATATATATATATATATATATATATATATATATATATATACAAGTTTAGCAAGGAAAACCTGAGTATTTTTCTTTATATCTTAGAGATGGGGATTCAGATCCTCTAACATTGTCAGCTTCAAGAGATGGAACACCAAATCATTGTTAAGTTCATCGAAAAAACAAAAGCAGATTTCTAGAAGTTCTCTGACGTCAAGCTTTGAAAAAAAAAGTTGCCTCATAATTTTCAGGCCATCCTCAATGTCTGCGACTGCAAGATGAGCATAAAAAAACATGACAACAGAAAATCAGTCAAATTGGCAAACAATATTTCCATTTTTATTGTACGCAAAATTGGCTATATCCACAGTTGTTTTAGCAATGGAAAACCTGTGTGATATTTCTTTTTTATATAGAGATGGAAATTCGGATCCTCTAAAATTATCAACTTCAACAAAGATGACAAATCAAGGTTGAAATTCATTAGAAAATAAAAGCATTGGTTGCCTCATAATTTTCAGGCCTTCTTCAATGCCAGCCACTGCAAGATGAGAAGAGGAAAGCTTCAGAGTAATAGATCAGTCAAATTGGCAATCAGTATCACCATTTCTCCAACAAAAATCTCCATTATTACTTCCTACACAAAAATAAAACAGTAAGACGCTACGCATCTCAAACAAGAAAGAACTTTTTTATTGTGTTAGGTTATGAAGAAGAGTAAATTCTTGATGGAAGCATACAATCACGAGTATATTTAAAAAAATCCTCAATTAAAAAAAAGGCACCACAAAAAATCTAACGCCTTAGCTCGGTACAATTTTCCAACACACACTGATAGAAATGCACGAGAACAATATTTTTTTACATGGAAAAGATTGCAATGAACAGCATCACCACCACCTCTGTGTGGAAGTTGATGCAGAAATTCCTTGAAATGTCGAATGAAAATATGGACGGAAAAGCCATCAATATCATTACAAGCATTGAGAGGAGACCCGTAAATTTTTACAAAACTAACAATTTTTTAGGAAGATTTACATTCATCACTTAATTTTCATGTATGGAGGTATTTAAAATCCAAACTTCAATTTTTACATACATACCACCTTATCTATGAATGAAAAAAAGTATATCACGTTTAAAAATTAAAATGATGGTAATTTTGATGTGATATAAAAGATTTGTGGGGATAAAAGTTTAAGAAAATTTCAGAGTTAGGTAAATACATAAAAATTGGGTGGTATACTTTTGCATGTTGCATATAATCCGAGTTTTAATTACTTTTAATAAAGTTCAGGCTATTACAAATGGTATCGAGCATAACATCAAACTAAAGATGGAAACTATGATAACGCTCAAGTACAACGAAGCTAAACTCCAAAGGATTGAGATGGCTTTTGGAGTGAGAATTGGAATTTCATTTAAAACGTCAAAGTTAAGCGTAAGCGTGGTGCTAGAACAATCCTATACATAAAATAGGATCCGGTAAATTGCGTGGTGCAATTAGCAATGGTGCTTGAATAATCCTATACATGAAATAACATATTTCACCTTTAAAAAGTGAGTTACAGTGATGTTTTTGAAGCGATAAAAAATTTTAGTGGTATGTATGTAAATATAAAAGTTTAGGCTTTAGATATATAAATACATAAGAATTATGTGGAATGCATATAAATGCCAACTTGTTTGAAAAAACTAAGAGCTGCTATTGTGAAATACTGGTAACTAAAGCATAAATGAAAAACTAAACAACTAGCTCTCACTACAACACGTGGCCAAGCCCTACGAGGCTATTGATTGTGCCGGCTGCCTTTAAAGGCCAGCCGTGATGCCTCGCTAGTATAGCAAAAAATGGAAGGAGCAAAATGGCACTTCTCAATGCATAAGAAGTTAATTTTACCCATTAAATTAAAACATATGCATACTTCACTGTATGATTCCATTCACAAACTCAATGAAAACCTGAAAAAAAAAAACATGATTAGCATAAGGTTTTCATTATTCAATTAATTGGTTATTCCTTCAAACGAAACAAATAAATAAGTTAGATATTCACACCTTTTCTCCTCAACCAAACAAATGGCTGGAAACTAATTTCAATACAGCTTCCACGTTGTTATATTTCTATCTCATTTCTCCTTCAAACAACACTAGGTCATTGGGAAAGGTGGGGGAAGAAACATGACCTCCATGAGGATGTAAACCAAAATTTCAATTCCAGCATTATCCGACATTTGAGAACCAAAAAACCCCAGCACAGAGATAAAAACTCTAATCCTTTAGAGTAGCACATTAAAGAAAATTTAACTTAATCCCCACCAATTTGCTTTTTTGGAAATTTAAAACCCACGGTTCTGATAAATCTCACTTCTGCTCCATTATTGGTTAAATCCAATGCAAATTAACTCCCATCATTCACGGGATAAAAAGAAATCTCTTGCTAAAAAATAATAATCCTAAACAAAATAACCTAAAATTTATTACGGTTTTGCAGGCTTAATTGCAATGTCAAACAAGTTGTTGGCAACAAAATTTGGGCAGAATTTAAGCAGTATTTAAACTAAATCCGGCCAAGCAACAAAAACATTACCCCCATCAATCATGGGATATAAATACTCCATTGCTCAAAAATAATAAATCCTAAAGAAATCTCTTTTATATAAAGATGCAGTTCAAATCCTCTTAAATTATCAGTTTCAAGAAAGAGAGAAAATCAGTGTCGAAATTCATCAGAAAATAAAAGCATTGGTTTCCTGATGATAATCAGGCCATCCAAAATGCCTCTGGCAGGTGCTGCCAGATGCACCTGCCCCAACTGCAGTCACCACATGCAGCCCAATGTTTCCTCAACCCACCGGCCACCACCTCCACCGCTAATCCCGGCCACCACCAGTCATAGGCCACCTCAATCGTTAACAGGTGTAATTTACAATTAATTTAAATTTTTTTTTCAAACGAAACAATTTCATCCTGCAACAAATGATGACAAAGTAGAACAAAATGTTACCAAGAAACTCCCTACAAAGAGTTCATTTTGAACGCTACACTTACTACAATGCCGATGCACAACATGAATATATGTATATCTACATATTTATATTGATAAAAAAAATTGGTATGCATCTAAATGCCAACATGTTTGCAAAACCTTAGATCTGCTATTGCGAAATACTGGTAACTAAAGCATAAATGATAAACTAAACAACTAGCTCTCACTCCAACACGTGGCCAAGCCCTACGAGGCTATTGATTGTGCCGGTTGCCTTTAGTGGCCATCCGTGATGCCTCGCTAGTATAGCAAAAAATGGAAGGAGCAAAATGGCACTTCTCAATGCATAAGAAGTTGATTTTACTGAGAAAATTAAAACATATGCATACTTCACTGTATGATTCCATTCACAAACTCAATGACAACCTCAAAAACAAAAACCTGATTAACATAAGGTTTTCATTATTCAATTAATTGGTTATTACTTCAAACGAAACAAATAAATTAGATATTCACACCTTTTCTCCTAAACCAAACAAATGGCTGAAAACTAATTTCAATAGGCCATTGGGAAAGGTGGGGGAATAAACATGAGCTCCATGAGGATGTAAACCAAAATTTCAATTCCAGCATTATCCGACATTTGAGAACCACAAAACCCCAGCACATAGATAAAAACTCTAATCCTTTTAGAGTAGCAAATTAAGAAAAATTTAACTTACTCCCCACCAATTTGCTTTTTTGGAAATTTAAAACCCAAGGTTTTGATAAATCTCACTTCTGCTCCACTATTGGTTAAATCCAATGCATGTTAACTCCCATCATTTACGGGATACAAAGAAATCTCTTGCTCGAAAAATAATAATTCTAAACAAAATAACCTAAAATTTATTATGGTTTAGCAAGCTTAATTGCAATGTCAAACAAGTTGGTAACAAAATTTGGGCAGAATTTAAGCAGTATTTAAACTAAATCCTGCCAAGCAGCAAAAACATTACTCACATCATTCATGGGATATAAATATTCCATTGCTCAAAAATAATAAATCCTAAAGAAATCTCTTTAATATAAAGATGCAGCTCAAATCCTCTTAAATTATCAGTTTCAAGAAAGAGAGCAAATCATTATTGAAATTCATCAGAAAAATAAAAGCATTGTTTTCCTGAAAATAAACAGGCCATCCTAAATGCCTTTGGCAGCTGCTGCCAGACGCACCTGCCCCCAACGGCAGTCACCGCATGCAGCCCAATTTTTCCTCAACCCACTGTCCATTAGGGCTGTCAATTTGGCTCGTTGTTCGTGAACAACTCGTGTTCGGCTCGTTAAGCAGCTCGTGTTCGGCTCGTTCGTTAAGCCTAACGAGCCGAACACGAACAAATTTTTAAGCTCGAAATGTAAACGAGCCGAACATGAACAACAGTTTGTTCGCTCGTGTTCAGCTCGAAAAAAAAATTTATATAACTTTTTATATAACAATATATTACATATATTATTAATATCATAATATATTATATATATTTATGTCTAAGTTTAAATCATAACACCTCATGTGGCAATGTGGTTAGTGTCTTTTTTTGTATAAATTTGATCCAGGTTCGAATCCCGCACTTTACATCTATTTTTCTCAATTTTAATTTAACGAGTCAATTTCGAGCCGAACACGAACACAAATATTTAAATCGAGTCGAACAAGAAAACACTGTTCACGAGCCGATTTCGAACACGAGCTATTTCGAACGAGCCGAACACGAGCCAAGCCTGAGCTCGCTCAAGCTCGGCTCGTTTACAGCCCTACTGGCCACCACTTCCCCTGCTAACCCCGGCCACCAGCAGCCATAGACCACCTCAATCGTTAACAAGTGTAATTTACATTTAATTTAATTTTTTTTCGAACAAAAAAAGATAAATGTTAACGAAACAATTTCATCCTGCAACAAATGATGACAAAGTAGAACAAAATGTTAACAAGAAACTCCCTACAAAGGGTTCATTTTGAATAATACACTTACTACAATGCCAATGCACAACATGAATATATGTATATCTACATGCATATATTGATTAAAAAAGATAAAGAGAGAGAAAGAGAGAGAGAGAGAGAGAGAGAAATCTTCAGTACTGGCAATTGCAGAGTGCTTTAACAATGAAATACATCAAAATGACAATTAAAATCCATCAAAATGGCAATTGTAGAGAAAGAGAAGCTTTATTTATTCCTGCCCAACGCATGCCCAAATTCGGAGAAAATGATAATATCAGTTGCTTGGAGATGGATATCAGACCATCCGTCATAATTTACCTTTTTCGGATCTAGAACAACTGAATCACCATAAGATTTGCAGGCATTGAACAGTAAAGCTTTGCAACTACACTCTCTCAAGTAAATACGCCCCCAAGCATTAATATTTCAAAACACCTACAACATTTAAATATGATGGATAGATAGATTGAAAGATGGAGACAGACAGAGAGAGAGAGAGAGTGGGCATTCATATCTTCAGTGCTGGAAATTGAACAGTACTTACACAATGAAATACATTACAAAACAACTGAAATCAATCATAGAGAAATAGAAGCTTTAGTTCTTCCAGCTCAACCAGTGCCCCAAGTTTGGAGAAAATGGGAGCATCAGTTGCATGAAGATGGATTTCAGACCATCCTTGATAATTTATCTTTCTCGGATTTAGAAAAACTGAATCACCAAATATCTGCAGAAATTTAACAATAAGGCTCTGCAACTACACTTTCTCAAGTAGAAATGTGCCAATCATTAAAATTTCTGTTGGATTACATCAGGAATCGGCTTTAAGCTCGTATCTTTTAGCCTTAGTTATAAATGCTTTTACTAGACATTTATAGAAGGATTTACCTTGGTGTATGTTTTTTTGCTAATGATACCCTTCTTGTGGATAAGACGAGAGAGAAAGCTCAGAAAAAAACATAATATATCCAAGTCTACATTAGAGTCTAAAGGCCTCCATTTGAGTAAAACTAAAAATGAATACAGGGAATGTAATTTTAGTAGTAGCTCTAGTGACAGAAGTGTAACTATATGTGATAAATTATTAAAAGGTGTGAATGCTTTATTGAAGTGTAGGAATGCTTCGGGCCTATTGTGTGATAAAAAATACTGCTTAGATTGAAATGAAAATTGGTGAGACCTGTAATGCTCTATGGCGCACAATGATGGCCTCTCATAAAACTAAGTTAAGTGTTGCCGAGGTGAGAATGATTAGGTGGATGAGTGGCTTTTCACTTAGAGACAAAATGCAAAATGAATATATCCGTGATAGGGTTGGTTTAGCTCCAGTGGCGAACAAAATTAGAATCATCTTAGAAGATTTAGTCAATTTAAATGTCGACCGTCTGATGATCCGATTAGGAGAATAGAGGTTTTCGATTAGACTTAAGTTAAAAAAGGCAGAGGCGGACCTAGAAAAACTTGAGCATATTCATTAGATTTAAACAAAAATAAGACACTCAATAAGACGCAATGGAGATAAGGGATTCATGTAGCCGACCCCACTTCGTGGGGATAAAGCTTTGTTGTTGTTTCTGTTGTTGTATCTACAACTAAATAGAATTGAGTGTAGGAATATTTAATTATGCAAGATCGAATGGTATTCAACAATAAATCACCTCAATCACCCACCAATGATATTTGATAAAATACACAATGGAATAACTTGGTAAAAAAACCCAGAATTCATGCTTCCACCACAACAACCACATTTCTTAGAAATACGCATTACAACAAGCAAATTTTTGCATTTAAAGCCCACTATTTGGATAAATCTCATTTTTCCTCCATTATCATTAAAATCCAACATTTAATAAATCTCATCATTAATATGATATAAAGGATTACTCTCACTCGCAAATAATAAATCCAAAAGCAAATAGGCCAATATTATTTAACAATTTAGCAAAATTTACAAATTGAAATGCCAAAGATTTCATGTTTTATGGAGATTTACAAATTTTACAGAGGGTTCATTTAGGGGGCTGGTGGAGAGGTTGTATTGTTTCGACCGCACTACCAGAACATTTAGAAAACAAGCATTTGCTTGCTTTCTCACAAAGTTGTGGTGGAAAAGTTGTATTTCACAACCTACCAGCTAAGTACGGTGTTTGCCAGAAAGCTGAAGTTTATTTTTTTTTAAATAAAAAAAAAATTGTAAGAGCAACCACAATTTCTTAGACAGTAGTTTCCTCTGCATCAACTTCATATTTGCCTGTTACAATAGTTGTGACTATCCCAAACAGACCCCAAATCCTCATTGAGTTGAATCCTACATGTAGCCAAACAGCCCCATAGATAGTACAAAAAAGTTAACATAATAGAATTCAGTAAACTGCATGGTGCAATTAGCATGGTATTAGAATATTACTATACATGAAATAGCATATTTCACTATTAAAAAGTTAGTAATAGTTATATTTTAATGTGATATTAAAAATTTGAGTGTTATGTATGTATATGAAAGTTTAAGTGTTGGATATATAAGCAAATAAGAATTGGGTTGCAATGTAAGCATGTAAATGTCAACTTGTTTACCAAACATGGGATCCGCTGCTGTGAGATAATGGTAACTAAAGCAAATCCGATCAACTAGACAACTAGCTTTCACTCCAACACCTGACCAAGCCCTACAAGGCTAAAATTGTTTTCGATTGCACCAATTGCCTTAAAAGGCCATCCTTGATGCCTCGCCGATACAACAAAAGTGGAAGGAGCTAAAAATCGCTTTCCAATACATAACATGTTGATTTTACCCATGAAATTAAAACATATGCATATTTCTCGCTATGATTCCATTCATAAACTCAATGAAAACCTAAAGATAGAAACAAGATTAACATAAGGTTTTCATTCTTTGATTAATTGGTTATTTCTTCAAATGAAACAAATAAATAAAAATTAGTTATTCACACTTTTTCTCCTCAACCAAACAAATGTTAGAAAACTAATTTTAATTTAACTTCCGCTTGTTCTATTTCTATTTCATTTGTATTACCTCTCATTCAATTCCCTTCAACAAAACTAGGACATTGGGAAAGGTGGTGGATGAAAGCCACAATTATTCAACCATGATTGATGACCTGATCAAATTTTTGCAATGTTCATGACCTCCATAAGGATGTAAAACAAAATTCCAATACTAACATTATCCCACATTTGAGCGACACAAAACCCCCAGTGTGTAAATAAAAACTCTAATACTTTGCAAACCAATGAAATAAATGATCCGTAAAGCCAAATAATCATAATAAGGCCACTTTTCACTCCAAGCGCCTTTATCAGCAAATTGAGCTTAATCCCAACCAAATGGTTCTTTGGAAATTTAAAGCCTTATAAATCTCACTTTTGCTCCATTATAGGATAAAGTTTAATGTATATTAACTCCCATCATTTATGGTAAATAAAAGAGTTTTCTCGTTCAAAAATAAGAAATCCTAAAGAAATAACCCACAATTTTATCATGGTCTAACACAATTTAACAATTGAAGATGCCAAATAGGTTTTGGTTAAATAATTGTGCAGAATTTAAGCAGAATTTGAACTAAATCCTGCCAAACAACAAAAATGTAACTAACATCAGTCACATATAAAGAAATTCTCTCACCAAAAAATAATAAATCTTTAAGAAAGTAGCAAAAAAATTTATCATGACTTGGCACAGTTTAAAAATTGCAATGCCAAATAGGCTGTCGGTAGCAGAATTTGCGGAGAATTTAAGCAGAATTTAAACTAAATCCTCCAAACAACAAAAAAGACAACAAATCTTTCAATGACCAACCTGACGCTGCGTGCGTGTCTTCCGTACGCAAATTTTTCTCCTGTTTCATGTGTTGTATATGCAAGCAGTCCATTTTTATAATTTTAAACAATTTTTTGGGACAAATTATAAATCACTTTAAAATATAAATGAATTTAAAATTTATTGTTTAGTTCATTTTTTTATTTATTCAAAATTTGATGAATTTATACATCCTTATAAAAAAATACTATCACTAACATGCACAAAACGTAAAGTCACTTGGGTCTTAAATTAAAGAATTAAAATTTTCTGAAAAAAAATATAACTATAATAAAATAATATATATTTTCATTTAAAATTAAAAAAAATTTAAAAGCAATCAATCAATTTTTTATATATTTATATATATAACATCTATATTTCATTTTTTTATCGAATAGGTCCCTTTATATACATATATATAAATATATATATATATATATATATATATATATATATATATATATATATATATATATATGTATTTCACTTTTTAAAATTACACATAGTGGTGCATTAGATGTGATATGAAAGATTTGGATAGCATAAAAGAAAATTTAAATTTTAGGTGTTAAATATGTAAATTCTACATAAGAATTCGGTTGAGTCAGACAGAAAATCATGACCATAAAATATTGTAATGCGGACAAAAAATTTGAAAGGAATTTCTCACAGGAGAGATGATAGATTACCCCAACATGCACTTGTAAACCTAAATTCTAAATAAATAATAAAAAAAAAGCAACGGCAGCGCAGGAGAAGAAAACAATGAACACAGAGATCAATTTTGCCTTCAACAGTTTATGAACCTAGTAAAAATAAATGCTGATAAAAAACAAAATCTAAATAAGTATTTTACCTATCAAAACAGCGGGACGTAGTTGGTTTGCTATTTTTTTGTTTTCAAAAAACAAAAAACAAAAATTGATCCCAAACAACCCCTTAGCAATTGAGACACCAAAAGTTCATGTTTTAATCAAATCAAAATTCTAAATTTTAATTACAAGGTTTAAAAATTCCTCCTAGAGTTAAATCCTGCATGTTTATCGTTAAAAAACAAGACATGATGTAAATACACCCATGCATGAAAAAGGACATTACAGAGCAGTTGAAAGAGGTTCTTTTTTAGGGATAATTACAAACATGCAACCGAAAAATAGTTCTTTACAAAATCTACCAACCACGTGATATTTTTGAACAAACTCTAACTTTTAACATTATCCCACTTTTGAGTGACACAAAAATCACAGCATGCAGATCAAAACTTTAATACTTTGCAGACAAACAAAAAATAAGGATTCATAAAGCTGACCCCAAATATCCAGAATAAGGCCAATGATAATGAGTCAATTACGATTCACTCACAGCACCATTATTATGCAACGCATGACAGCATATAGCACACATTGAAGCAACTTTAGCTTAATCGCCATCAAATGATATTTTGGAAATTTAAAGCCGCAGTTTTGACAAACCACACTTTTGCTTCATGATTGGCTAAATCCAAAACTTATTAACTCCAAACATTCATGGGATATAAAGGACTTCTCTCACTGACTAATAATAAATCCTAAAAAAGATAGCCCAACAATTTATCATGTTTTAGCACAAAGTAACAATTGCAAAGCAAAATAAGTTGTTGGTAACAAGATTTCAGCAGAATATATGTAGTACTTAAAACTACATCCCGCCAAACAACAAAATTGACAAGTTTAAATCGAAAAAAAAATCTTAAAATCTATTTCTCCTGCATTTTACCTTAGAGAAAGAGCAGAGTTACCTTCCCCAATATGCTCAGGTAGGAGCGGAATGGAAAGGGTAGAAAGATGCTGTATTGTTATGTATCAAGCACAAGGGGGTACAGGAGCATAAGCGATGGTTTTGGGCAAACCTAAAATCAGCAATCCTGCAGCTCCTTGCTACGACCTCTGTGGTCAATCAACAATTCTGAAGCAACCATTTTCGGCCCACACAACCAACTATATCATTGTTTTCAAATTGCCGATATGACAAGCTAGCCCAGCAGTCACCATCTATAATATTCATGGCGGACAGCTGCCTCCATAGCAATCTACTACAGCCTTTGCAACCTACTCTCACTGAGAACTACATTTATTACAACCAGACGTCTATTATCAAATAACTATTGTGTATATTTATAAAAATCAACTCTGTAATTCTATCTTCCCTAATTCGAGAAAAGAGTGGAACCGTGTCTAGGGGTGTAAACGGGCGAAACACTCTAAGCTCGCTCGTGTTTGGCTCGTTTATATTTCGAGCTCAAAAAGTTTGTTCATGTTCGACTCGTTCGCTTAGCGAGCTGACAGCGACTTTATATATGCTTAAAAATACAAGAATTTGATACTGTTGCTAGAAAATTTAAATCTCCGACAATGACGTCAAAAACTTAACAATGTTTATAGATTTGATAAAGATGTGTATAAAATATTCAATAATTGCAAAGTCACACTTATCAACGCAAGTATACGTATCGCACAAATAATACATGACTCTAATGAACTCATGGATATCGATCCCACATGGAGTAATATTAGAGGCTCTGAGCTAAGATTTAAAAAATCAATACTTAATTACAACAATATAGTTCAAAATGCATATTTGTCACTAATAGACAATTGAAATAAAAATATAATTTTGATAAACACTTAATTAACTAATTATACTAATAAAGTTTCTAATGTGAATTTCAATATATAAGAAAACAACATTCTCCTTGTCAAAAATTTTAAGTGAATGGAAAACTTGAATTAGTTCAAATTGTATTGTGCCAAATAGGAGCATAACTATTCTTTACCTTTTGGACTAGGCATAAAGAACATTGACTAATCTTATGCTTGGTTATTAAATCTGCGACTAGGCTGAGAGGATATCGGCTCTCACTTCGGAGTTCACACGTTCCCCTCGCCTGAGAGTTAACATCTACACTTCAACACCCAAACCATAGGACCGAATTGAAGATTTTAGTCTGTCACTCTAAAATCTTCAATTATACGCCCGATAATTTTTTATTTCCCTATTTATTTGCACCAAACTTTCAAGGACTTTGACCGCCCTAAATTTTGGTTGTAATCTTCATTTTAGTTATAAAACTCAACATATTTTAACAAATCAATTGGTCAGATTGAAAGTAAATTAAGATTGAAGTAAAAAGATCATCACAACTTCTTTAAAATTCTCATGACACAATCAATTCAAATCACCATTTCACAAAATCTCAAGAAAATGAGAAAGACAGAGAAAACTATGCAAAATTCATGGGGAAGATACGACAAAACTTAGAATTTATATATAAAAGCAAAGTCATCCAAACTTTAATAAGTAAATACAACTTATCTCTAATTCCTCCCCAAGCAAACTCCTCGAAGTTTTTCTGAATATCTTCCTTTCTTTACAGCATACAGAATTCTCCTTCGAAGCGACAAGGAGGAAAAATCTCTCACTTTATTTACACTCTTACAATCTCTCAAAGAATTCATCACAATACTAACCACTCTCTACACTCTAATGGACACCACAAACAACAAAGACTCTAGCGGACACCCCCAGGACACCAAATTGTTTATTTTAAAGTTGTAGAAGAGTTTTCAAGAGTTGCCCAAGCGTCCCTTAAAAAATCGTCCACATTCAATGCATCTGTTGAGAGAACTGACGTGCTTGCAGCCGGCGGCCTCGATGGCGTCGTCGGCGGCCTTATAGAGATATTTAATTCTGGACTCTCAGGAAAAACTCGTCGTCGGCACCCAAGAACAAATCTACATATTTTGGTCAATTTTGCTTCAAATTCGCTCCTTTTTGCATATTTTTGCTCCAATGACCATAATTCAACATTCCTGCAACAAAACATCAAAAATACATTTATTTAAAGTGTAATATCATCAAAATCAGTGTAAAATATGTATGAATATCTCAACATATTTTCTTTTGTTCACGGGCCGTTCACGAACAAACAGTTGAATTATTTTGACAACTCTAATCACGTAGTCATAAGATGTTAAGGATTTGGGAAAGATTTAATGTATCATTTGAATCTAATTTAATAATTTTTATTCTATTTTCTTAATTTGATGAGTAGTATTTTAAAAAAAATTAATTGACAACATGTATGTATGTATATATATATATATATATAACTACACAACAACAACAACAAAGCCTTAATCCCACTACGTGGGGTCGGCCACATGAATCCTTTTTCTCCATTGCGTCCTATTTAGTGTCATATTTTCATTTAGTTCTAATAAATTAAGATCATTTTTAATACAATAAGCCCAAGTCATCCTAGGTCTACCTCTGCCTTTCTTAACACAAGTCGAATCTAAAACATCTACTCTCCTAATCGGATCATCTAATGGTCGANGTGCATCCCCTTTGTTCTTAAAAATGGGAACCAAAATACTCTTCCTCCACTCCTCAGGCATCTTTTTAGTTTTTAAAATAATATTAAAGAGTTTAGTAAGCCAAGAAACTCCCAAATCTCCCAAATATTTCCACACTTCAATTGGGATATCATCAGGTCCTACAGACTTTCCACCTTTGGTTTTCTTTAAAGCCTCCTCAACTTCTAATAAGGAACAAATGGGATATCATCTTTTTAGTTCTTAAAAACGTTATATCGAGCCGAACACGAACGAACAAATATTTGTTCGTGATGTTCGTGTTCGACTCGTTAGCTTAGCGAAGGAGCCGAACACGAGCTTCTTAATGAGCCAAACACGAGTTGTTCGCGAATAACGAGCCGTTTTGACAACCCTATCCGTGTCCTCACCATTTATAGTGGATTATTTCAAAAGGGCTAGACCCTGTGATTTTTTCCCCCTTTCCATGTTTTCCACATAATAAGTCGGGGGGTGTCTCCTCCAGCTTACTTCAGTGTTGGATTTTCGTGCAACACTAAGACAATAATTCATTGCCCTACAACCACAGACCTTTTTGGCATGCATCAATTAACCAAACAAAATATCTAAAAAAGCCGGTCAGCAAAAATAAAGTTAGAGTAATTAAACATTAGCAATAAATAAGCTATTACAAGTTCTCTAATATATAACCTTAAAAAATTACATGAGCATGGAAAACAAATAAAAGTTTTGTGCAATGATAGAATACGATGATTCTTTGAAATTACAAAGGAAAAGAATCCTCTCGCATCCGTCAGTACAAATACAGTAATGGCTGCACCAACGAAAGCAGTACCCTGTTAATCTACAAGCTTAAATTTGGAAGCAACACTTACCACACCGGAGCACTACCACATAAAAAAGTTAAACAGAACCCAAAGCTATATAAATGAAAGTTACATCAAACCACACAGCTCCTTGGTGTTTACATATCTAACACCTGAATTTTAATATTTGCAAGAAAATGAAACCAAAAAACTGGCAGACCCAAAAGGCAAATTCACATATGCTTTACCAGCCCCAAAAGGCGAAGGGCCCACAACCACATTAAAAAGTTAAAAAGAGCCCAGAGCTATATGAAAGGGGAGAGATTTGCATACATACCACAAAATTCCTTGGTGTTTACGTATCTAACATGTTAATTTTAATATTTGTAAGAAAAGTATTCAAATAATTGGCAGCCCTAATAGGCAAATTCATGCATTCTTCAATAGCCCCAGAAGGACAAGGCAAAAACATATATGCTTGCATTCATTTAAAACATGTAATTACTGAAACCCTCTTCTTCACCCATTTCCATCTTCTACCAGAAACACCCGTCTTTCAACCCCCTGCACTCCGAGTCAAAACCGTAGAAGTAAAAGAAGCTTGTTGCATCAACCAGTATTCTTTCAATTAGATTAAATTCCTTAAATCCTTCAGGCTACAGATTCATGCCAAAACAAAAGTAAAATAAAGTGCATGACAAATTCTGCTTAAATCTGGCTACCAATCATTAAAAAGTGTGGAATGAACTGTTCCATTTCTTACATCATTCCTCACACAAATTCACTTTTTCTACAGAAATCCTAAAAAGAGATTTTTTTTTTCTTTCGAGAAAGCTTTTGAGTTCATTTATGAGAGCAGTCTCACTGCAAAAAGAAAAGGCAGCAAAGATATGAAGGAGAAGCTAATGGAATGAGAGCAATCCGTACGAGGACTCAGCATGGGGAGTTTCCCATGGAGAAGAACGGCATTGGAGACGAGTCGAAGAGGGGTAAGAAAAATGGAGCTTTGAGGAAGAAGATGATCATACAGTGGACAAAGAGTTCCTCAGCACCATGTGCCAGATTCAGGGATGAGATGAAGAGCAGCCAATCATATCGTGGGACCTCATGCCAGCATGGCGGATGAGAGCCAATAGAAGCCTCGAGAAAATTAAGTTAGAATAAAGTTGAGCTGCACAAAGGGAGGGAAGTTGCAGTAAATTTTAGGTTCTTCCAAGAGAAAGTCGTCTTAGATGGTTTGTTCACATTAAGCATCGACCATCTGATAATCGGATTAGGAGAGTAGATGTTTTAGATTTAATTTATGTTAAGAAAGACAGAGGTAGACCTTGGAAGACTTGGGCTTATTGTATAAAAAAATGATCTTAATTTTTTAGAACTAAATGAAAATATGACATTAAATAGGATGCAATGGAGAAAAACGATTCATGTAGCCGACCCCGTGTAGTGGGATTAAGGCTTTGTTGTTGTTGTTGTTGTTGTTGTACAAAATTTTTATAAAAATTAATTTTTAACTTCTTCATATATCACATCACATCAATTTTTTTAGTATTTTATAAATTATTGTGTTGTGAGCCTTGCATTTCATATTTGAAATCTTTGAAAATCAATTGTTGTTAAATCCTAAATAAAATGTCAAACATGTCAACCGGATTTAACTGGGTTTAAGTTTAACCGAGCCAAACACTATTCAGAATTCAACAGCATCTGGATTTGAGAATCTGTGTGTACAAGATTAACTAAATCCTTCTTAAATTAAATCCCAGTTGCAGACAAACACCACCACAGTATTTCAATTTCTGAAAGAAAAGAACAAAAATAGTTGCCACAAAAGTAAAAAAGTTGACAAATGACCGAAAATCATCACATGGAAAAAAGGGAAGCAACTTTCTGACCCATCTCTAAGACAAACAGACGTAGCCAACCCTGCCAAACAGCACCATCTTAAGCAAAAACCAGTTAAAACAGAAACGCATATTTAGATACAAAATATGTTTTCATTTCATACTGCAACATACAAGATGAAAAAAAAAACAAAAAGTGATCCCAAACTGCCAAGGAAAAATATAGAATAGTTTGCTAGAGGGAACCCAAGACAATCATCTAAACAAGAAAAGGCCACAATCTTGCCAAAATGTCAATTGCAAGATAAGTAGTCAAGGTTGCCACAGATCACCATGCATGAATCCCAGTGGTAATGGCAGCAACAGTTACCTAAAGAATATCTTGGTCATCCAAAGATGCCACATCATCACCATAGGAAGCATATGGATCTCTTTATTGGCCAGGTGCACGTGATGGCCACAATGTAAATCATCATTAATGCCCTCAAACATTCTTAATCATAAAAGAAGCAAATGGCAGCACACTAGTACAAGCTATGTATATCAAACATCTCGATGATTACCAAATAAAAGTTCCGATAAGTTTTTTTTTTTTGGAGACATTACTTTTCCTTGGAGAGTGAAGCACCACTGATGTATTTAAACATACCATCTGAGTTTGGGCAATTGTACAGGGATCATTCAAAAAAGGGTAATAAAACAGAAACTAAGACATTGAAAAGGGGGAAGAAAATGAGAAATCTGAAGCTCAAATTCGCCTTTATGCCATCAAAAAGATTAAGCATTCACGTGTTCTCAACCATGGACGCATTAAGGCATCGGTTCCCCGAAAAAGCATGGACCATCACAACAGCTACATGGCCCTCGCAAGAGATCAAGAGCGATAAAGCACCTTGGAGAGGAACAAAGATCGGCTTCCATGTTGAGTTTAAGCATCATCACAATGGATGATCATTTAGCTTCACTTTAAAGAGTCTAGGGACCAACTTAGAACTTTCCTTGAAAAGAAATACACCAAGCAGGGACTCATGGAAGCAGTGGTTAAACTCAAAGGCACAAGCATTCCAAGCATCTCCATCACCATTGCATGTTAAAAGTGCATATCTCTGAAGCCATACATATACATACATACATACATACATGGATATTCATATTACAGATTCGTACATATCCATCACCATTAAATGATTAATGTGTAACCATGTTCATGGCCCACTATCAAGAGTAATATATACTTCGGTTGTTTGACTAAAAGAAGTATTTAGCAAATGTAAGATTTACATACCACTCAATTTCTCAAGTATTCATAAATATAACAACTAAACTTCTATTTTTACATACATACCACCTTATCTAGGCCTCAAAAGGTGTACTTCACATTTTTAAAGTTAAAATGATGGTATTTTTACATGATATGAAAGATTTGAGTGAAGCCCCTTCCATTCATTATGAATCCTACTTCTCTGGGGATTTTGCAAACCACGTTAAAACTTCAAGCATAGATAGGAATCGGTTTTAGCACAGTAGTAAGATTAGCATGCTCCTAATAACTTTTTCGGATGATTTAAGCAAAAAAATTATTACATGGCTAGATTTTAAAACAAAATAGCCTTATTGTGCCCTCTGCGCCCATATAAAGAATTGAAAAAGGCTCGAAAGATTTAAATAATGCCACGCAAGGAAAGCTGAAAAATGCACTAAAATCATTTAGGATCTAACTCTCAGTGTGTAAATCCTGCAACCAAACAGTCCCATAAAATAGTTGCTGGCAGCATCGGTTGCCTCTTAAGACATCCTTGATGCCGTGCCATTATATTGATTGACTATACGAGGAAAGCATTGACCATAACCAGCTTCTGTTAAACGAAAACATAGTTGAGCATCATCACCACCGCCTGTGCCAAAACATTTCTTCATTAAATGAAGATCTAAACTAGATCCTCCCTCATATCGCAGCCCTAAAATTTAAGCAGGCAGTTTAGCGCCTATGAATGACATCAGGGGGCAAGAAAAAAGGGTCGTGCCATCTTCTCCCCCTTTCCCAAGGCTACCAACCCTGCACTGATAAACCTACTTTCTGACTTTTGCTACCCGGAGACTCAGCAGCACAGACATGTGCTGTTTTTTTGCTAGAGTTTGGTCAATAAATGTATGGACTATCTTGAAAATATTGATATGGAATTGTCTGAATTTGTACTGCTGATGCTCGGCACACACGACACACTATCTTGAAAATATTGATATGGAATTGTCTGAATTTGTACTGCTGATGCTCGGCACACACGACACGCGCGACGCATGCGCGATGTGCGTTTCGGCTTGCGCAACGCACGAGCGCGGACACGCAGATATATATATATATATATATATATATATATATATATATATATATTATTAAAAATACAATTTTATTTCAGATATATTATATTAAAAATATGGTTTTATTTCAGATATTTCAAAAAAGATGAAAGTAAAAATTACATTAACTAAAATAAAAAAGAGCAGATTGAACACAAATGTTATAATCCTAACAGAATGACAAAATCATATTCATTTACCTCTTTGATTTTCCATTAATCATCAAACCTACCTGCAGATTAGTTCTGGTATGCAGATTGAAGAGAAAAATCCGTGCTTCAGCTGTCCACATGCATCCAACAAAGTCCAACAAAACCCCATTATATGGACAATAATAGACCTCAATGTGCTACCAAGGAAGATTCATGTTGTAATAATGCATTCTTTATAAAAACTTGGGCTCCGGCACATCCATTTTATTGACAAGAATCAAGTATTCTGAAAGATTGGCTATAAATGAATCTTCATACTTGCCATTGCAAATTCCTTGGCATAAAGCACAAAAAAAAACAGCAGTATAGAGTTGCACGCCACATATCACCATAGTCTTAATTGCTGTCAATGACTAGGGCCTTTCTATTGAGTTTGGTTTATTACAAATAGTATTGAGCATAACACCAACCTAAAGATGGGAACTATGAAACCCCTCAAGTAGAAAGAGGTTCAACTCTCAAGCATCAAAGCTGCTTTTGGTGTAATAGTTGGAATTTCACAAAGAATTTCAACCTTTAAAGTTAAGCATGCTCTTAAATAGCAGACTTGGGATGGGTGACCACCTGGCGAAAATATCACAATAGGTGAGAGTGCAAGCTACTACAAATGGTACAAAGATTTATAATCAATTAAAATTATTAATTAAAAAATAGAATAAAAATAAATTAAATTATATTTATGATGTGTTAATATAAACAATAGGATTTAAATCTTGCCTCAACCCTTAATATTCTACAGCTTCGTGATTAGGGCTACAGCTTCGTGATTAGGGTTGTCAAAATGAATTTTGTTCGCGAACACACTTTTACTGTTCGAAATATAAACTAGCCGGACACGAACGTTGATATTTTTTAATCAAAGGAATCAAAATAGGTTGGTAAAGACATTTCCAAGGGGACAAAGACATTCAACAACTGTCTGGGCTGAACCACGAAATGCCACTTCGAAGAGGCACAGTTGCAGAGGGAGATCCACCAATAGTTCTCGAAAAAGATACATCCCTAGCACTTAGCTCGAGAAAGTACACCAAACACAAAGTTGTAAACGAATCGAGTTAAGCTCGAGTCACCCTTAGCTCGAGAAAGAGCTTGATTAATTTTATCTATTTCGAACTTGAGCTCGAGCTCAAGTCTGCGAGTTCGAGTAGATTTATTTATTATAAAAGAAAGAAAATAAATATTATATTAAAATGACAATAAGAATGAATAATTAAGAAATGAATAATAAGAAATCACTTACTATAAAATACAAAATATTATTTTAAGCATTTTTAATACTTAAAAGAAAAATTCTTCAAATTTAATATATTTTAAATATATTTTATATTTAATTTTTTTTTTTTAACAAGCCGGCTCACGAGGTAATGAGTCGAGTAACTCATCGAGCTCAATTCACGAGCCATTTATCGAACCGAGCTCGAGCAAGCCGCACTCGCAGAAAAATTGTCATGCAGGAAGAAACCTAACTCTAATAATGGAAATGGGGTCTGAGGATACAGCACTCCTTATGCACCTATGTTTTTTATAATTCATCAAAGTGCCACAGAACTAAATCGTGTGTGCAAAGAAGAAATTTCTTAAAAGAGGGATTATAAATCGCCTTATCGCCCATGTCTAAACCCAGCCTAAAAATATTATGGTTAAGGGCAATGTTTCCCACGCATAATTTCTGCACCACATGATGACAATGTAGAACAAAAGGTCAACAACAAATTTCCAATAAAGAATTTATAATGAATGCTAAATCTGCTACATTGTAGTAGGCGTTCAGATCTCCCTTTGCCATGGAAATAGCGCAGTGTTTTCACACAGTTAAAAACCATCAAAGAGAAGAACAAGAAGCTTTATTTCTGTACGCTCAGCTCAAGCCCTAGGTTCGGAAAAAATGGTGGCATCAGTTTCGTATAAGGACATCAGACCATCCTTGATAACATACCTTTCCCAGATAAGGATGGGAAAACTGAATCACAAAAAGATCTGCAAACATTTAACAACAAAGCTACACATCTACACTTTTTCAAGCAAATATGCGCCAATCATTGATATTTAAAAACACATGTAATGAATAGATTTGACCAAAGGAAATATCAATTACGTGATATCTGATGATATTTGGCCATAAATCACCTCATCTTTCAAAAGTATATAAGAGTCAACCATTCATAATTGGTAAAATCCTTAACTGAATAATATGGTGCAAAATTCCAAAGTAGCAAAAAAGGACAGGATTGAAAAATGACAGTTGAAAGCCACTGTATGACAAAACGAAGCAGCTTTCTGACTGATCCGTAAAATAAAGCTTAAAAAAAAACATAATGCTAAGCAGGTTGCTAGAGGAGCGCCAATCAATTCTTGATACATCATCACCATTATTAGGGGAGAAAATGACTCGAGCATGCCAAAATGTCAATTGTTCTTAACAATCTTCATCACCTCATATTGCTTTGCATAGCAGCGTAAAGTGCGCTTCCAAGTGTACTTTTAAAGACATTGGCTACACTAAAAAAAATTAAGTTGGCTTAATAAATAAAATAGCAATGCAAAAATCCTCAAGGGATACGCAACAAGACTTCATGCTTGATTTGAAAAATCCCCAACACCACTAAGTATGGAGTTTCATTACAAACTAATATAGAACTCAAAACAGCTACTCAGAGAGATGCACTTTTCCCATACCACTGAAAAACTACGTCTGCAGCAATTTTATAAAAGAGATTATACGAAAGGACTACAATCCAATAAGAAAAAAAATGAGAAGCCTAGAACAAAATGAGGGCCAGGATAAAGATCAAATCCAAAAAATAAGACAAATAAAAAAGCTTTCAACTGTTCATAGCAGAAATGGTTGCCGAAGAATCATTAGGCCATCCTTAGAACCCACATCATCACCATTGGAAACATATAAATTTTATTATTGGTCAGTTGCACACAATTGCAACCCTCCAAATCATCATCAGTGCCCTCATACATTCTTACACATAATAGAAAAAAGAGTGATACACTCGTGAAAGATATGTGAATGCCACAATATCTCCAACACTATTAGACTAATGAATAAGAAATTTTACAGACATCTTGGGAGCAACAAGTAAGGCAACAAGGTTAGCTCACTGTCATGAGTTCACGATACTCAGGTTGGCAAAAAGCAGTAATTAATAAGCTGTGTAAATATGGATCTCGTATACCAGTGAGGCTAAATTCCGTGTTCTGCATAATTCCAAAAGGTTGTCTTCTGCCCTTCCACTCTTACCTGATTTCCAGAAATCCACCACGACAACAAAACAGGCAAGGAAATCAACGAGACCATGCTGGAAAAAAGTAGTTTATAAGAAAAATTGGCAAAAAAAATGTGAAGCCTCTTAAAACCTATAAAACTGACTGCACTCAGAATTTTGCAAATCAAAGATGAAAATTAAATCCAACGCACAGTTAAATAGAATTTTCTCAAGTTTCTTTTTTTTTCTCGCATTCTTTTTTTTTTTTTACGAAATAAATACCAGGTTTACTAGGGTGATCTTTGTCTACAACTTATTAGATTTAAGTTAAATAGGATGTATCAAATCCGATCACAAACGGACTTGCTAAGGAGACTGAATAAATCCCCTTATTAAATCAGGATTTAGGTCGTGAAACAGTGGAACACAAAAAAAATGGAACTCGAGAAAAATCAATTTAAAGGAAAGGTGGATTTAATTTTCATTTTTTAAAATGTTTGGCCAGATTTAAGTTAAATACATGGTTAGATCCTGTTAATGGTATGCTACCAGTTACAAAACACTATATAAACCTGATTGCGAGGTGAATTTATTCTGTCGCGCTCGCAAACTCCTCTGTTGCATCGTGGTTTTGATAAAAAGCCAAATTTACCATATTTGATAAATCCTATTTAAGGTAAATCTAAGTTGCAGTCAAACACCATCTTAAACTTGAAGGGCAGGTAGAAACCGAACACCAAAGTTCTATGTATGTAAATGTGAAAATTTAGGTGTGAGATACATAAATATATAATAATTGTGTGCTGCAGATGCAAATTTCCCAAAATTTTATAACGGGTCAGCCAAAACATGCCAACAGCTTCTTTGTGCCCTCCGAGCCCAAACAGACAGATGAAAAGCCTCAAAAGATTTAAAAAAAGAATGTCGTACCACGAAAACAGAAACAGCCCCTTAAAGTAGAGAACTTGCTTTCACTCGGACCACTTAACTGAAACCCTAAAAGGTCAAAATAGATGCCAGCTGCAACGGTTGCCTCTTAAGCCCATTCATAATGCCTCGCCATTACAGACTGTAGGAGGAAAGCAGCGACCATAACTACTTTCCGTTAAACGAAAATATAGCTGAGCATCATCACCACTGTCTATGTCAAAAACATTGACATTAATTCACTTAGGGGCTGTCTGGTAACAGATTTAGAGCAGGATTTAACCTAAATTTTGCCAGACAGTCATTCTGAACAAAATCAAACCATAGATTTGATAAATACGGATTTCACTGATTTCTCCCTTAAATCCCGGATTAACTAAATCCCGTAAATCGGCGGATTTAACCTGGATTTAATCTAACATTTAGTGAATGCGGGACGGGCTTTCGCTCGAAAAGAAAGGTGTGAAGTTACCATTCGGTAGCAACTGAGGCAGAAAGATGATAACTATACGAATTTCTGGTCTTTGTACGCCACGATCCCGTCGTTGCCTGCCCAGTTATCTCTAATCGCAACTGTATCTTGGCGGTTCGGTCCCGAAGGAGATAGGTCTGGGCGAAACCAGGAAGCCAATAGATGGGGGTTGAAGCAGGCGAAGGTTTCGGTGGCGGAGAGGGCGAGGGTTCGGCCAGCGGGGAAGGTTTGTAATTTATTTTATTTTTTACTTAAAGTTAATTTTTCTATTTTAAATAAGTAATAATTAATGATTAATTTTTAAAATATTAATTAATAATAATTTAAAATTTTAGATATACTTATTTACTTGTTAATTAATCAATAGAAAGAATTTAAATTTTAAGTAATTCGTAATTAATATAATTAATAGGTAATTAATTCAGAATTAATTCAAATTATAATTAAATAATAAAGTTGTTTAATTATTTTTAAATTAATAATCAATTAGTTAAGTGAAATAATAGTTATTAATTAGCAAAATTAGAATTATTATATATTTTATTTTAATTTAATTAAAAAGTTTTTTTTATTATAGTAATAAAATAATACTTATTTTTATTCTAACAATTATAACAAATTTTCAAATACTTACAAAAGTTGTAAAGTAACTTGACATGATTTAATTGGATCAACGGATTAAATCCATTCACAAACAATTTTTGGGATTTAACTCTTACCGTATACACTAAATTCAAATTTATTAAACTACATACATAAATCTAATCAGTTGTCACACAGCCCTAACTCTGGGAATCACATCTCCTGAGTGGGAGTGGAGCAGAAGGAGGTGAAAGACGAGAGTTTTGGTGGTCTATGTACATTGTGATCCCATTGTTGTCTTCTAAGCTAGCTCTAATCGCAACTATATTGCGAGGATACAATCACAAAGGCAATAATTTCCGGCGAAACAAAGAGAGAGCAATAATAATACCACTAGGATCATTTTGGCTGGAAGAGTTCTTCCTTCGAGATGATCTTAACGGAAATCGATCTAATTCTATCTTTGTTCGTTTTATTTGAAGAAAGGAAGGATCCCAATGAATCGATCTCTCTAAGCCCATTCCCACCGTACTCACGGCCCGGCTGGCCTACCAGCGGTAGTGGGAATTCTCCCGTTCCCTGGTAAAAAAAGGGGTGGTTGGATGCGGGACCATCTTAAATCATTTTTTTAGTCTTCATCATTTACTCCCCTCTCTTTTAGTAGGCGTCAGTCTTCCCGGGACCAGTCGGGACAGGAGGGTGAACAATAAAAGTTAGATAAGACAAAAAAAAATTTCTTGGTTCAACGCTGCTCCCGGTGTTCAAACTAGTCATTAATGATCGGCAACATGGCTTTTTTCGATATGCGTTGTGCAAACTTTCAAGAGAATCAATGTTGAGTAGTAGACTCGATTCACCTGAGCTTCAATGGTACTTTAGAATAAGAATAATAGGTCCTTTTAGCCAAAATAAGTTTTGAGTTGACTTAGAGAACGTCAGGGCCATGGATCTTGCCGGTCAGCTGATGTGACATATTGTCACGGATGAGTCTGGAAATCCAATCTTCTAGAAGACTTTCTAGAAAAATGGAAAGGAAAATAAACTAAATATAGATAGCCCCAAACTGAGCTATAAAAAAGGGCAACTCAGGAAGAGCACAACACTAGCTAGCGAAGCGAGGCGATCAGCTCAATTGAAAGAAAATAAAAAAAAGAATTCCAAAAATTTATTAATTTTTCCTTCTCCTCTTGTTTTCTCGGCACATTAATCATTGATTTAGCTATCCATTTTTTGTGAATCATTGCTTTTTTTTACCCTTTTTTTTTTAACCAAAGCCAGAGACATAGAAGAGGAAAGCAATATGCGGTGATCGTAACGCAGTATATAAGACTCGTGATTCAGGCAATCCAATCTTCTGTGTGTCACGCATTAGCCCCCAAAAATGGTGGTTTTCAAAAAATGGGTTATCAAAAGGTCTCTTATTACATTTTTTGTTTTCTTCTGTTCCTCGGATACAATTTGATCCTTTTACCTGAGCCCAAGAGGAGAAACCTCCATTGGGTTGGTTTAGTTGATGTAAATCTGTTATAGTATTGATTCGTCGGTGGAAGTCTTTTGTCGCGCTGCCAACAAAGTTTGCTCCAAGCTCTACAATGTTTATAGTAGATCAAACACATTCGCTCCTCCACGTACTCGTCGAATCATATCTGATAATGGTTCAGCATGAAGAAGTATGAAGATCAACAATTTCGTCAGGCAGCACAGAATTGATTGGAGATATTCAACGATAGACTATCCAAAAGCAAATGGTATAGTAGAAGCATTCAACAAGACGACAGGAGGAGGAGATTGATACGATGATCTAAAAAAAGGATTTCATCTCTCAAAGGCAACTTTTGAAGTCTTATGTTCCGGAAGGTCGAAGAATTCATCTCCTGCGGTGCCATCAATAAGAATCAAACGCAACACTTATATATTAGCCAGTCATCGATTGGAAGCGGGTCAGATGGTGATGAATTGCGATTGGTCCAAACCTTCTAAAGCCGGCTTCTTGCGACCAAAAAATGATGATGAAAGGCATGAAAGGGCCAGATATTCTTTCACGCATGATGGTGGATGCAGAGAACAAAGACTCGCCTTATCGAGAAGATGTGCCTCGCACTTTTCTTTCCAAAACAAAAGCTTAGGACCACAAGGCCATGAGGCTTTCCCAGGGGATGTTTTCTATTTACATTCCCGTCTCTTAGAAAGAGCCGCTAAACGATCGGACCAGACAGGTGGGTGAAGTGGAAAGCCGAAGGTGCTGGCGGCATCGTGACAGGATTCATAAGTGTAGTCCCTGCCCTCCTATTCATTCAAAGTGGGCATAAGCATATTAGTAATCACTTTTGTTCCTACATGGAAGTCTGTGCCTAATTCCCAATTATGTAATGCTCAGTTCAAGCAGAATGTGGTTCAGCAAGGGATTAAGGGATATAAGAGTGTAAACTCTTTATTTCCTGCTTTCTTGTTTGAGCAAGATATTTTGTTTGGAGAGGTAGATCGATAGGACTGTGTTTTGCTCGATCGGGACCCTAGCTTGATTGCTAGCCAAAAAGCCCAGATTTCCGATCGACTACAATTCAGACTTGAAGCTCGTTGACAGAAAGACAATTCTCAAGAATGGGACTCAGACTTGAGCAATTAGATTCTTGAATCTAGCATCAACATGAAAAGAACATTACAAAGCCAACAACTTTTGCTGACGCTTTCGAAGGAGACCCTCTGATGTTTTCGTCATTGAAGTAGCTCTTCCTCACCTACCCTAAGAAAGAAGTCACTATCTTCATGCCCTACCGAGGCACCAAAGGTGCGCAACAAAGTTTCTAATAGCCCCGTTGAATAGGAGGGCGAAGCGAAGGCTTTTCCATTTTTATAGAGGGGGGTTGAGACCTTCTTAGGAAGAGTCGTACGAGGCAGCTCGCATACGGTTCAGGAGCCAAGCCTAGCAGGTGAGCGATCCCAGCCCGCGACAAAGAAGAAGACAACAAGCGAGCATACCTTTGTTCGCTTCTTCTCCACCAAGCAAGGAAAGTTTCAGGATAATTGTAAGTCGGTGACTACCTAAGGAAACTCTGATTTGATGATCGAGAACATGACCGATATCCTAGGTACAAATCATTGGCAGGATTGACATGCAGATCTCGATCTAGAGAAGGAGCCCAGAGATATACCAAACAAACAGGTTGGCAAATGATCGACCGAAGAACGTTTAGACCGGACGTCAAGTCTCAAAATCTTTTGCCTTCGGAGAGGGGTCGGGCTTCTCACAAAGAATCACAACATGGAAAGGGAGGCATCTAAGCTCACATCTGGCCATCTCCTTGGCTACTGGATCAGGCGGGAGATATGGGATTCATAGCATGATCCGTCAACCTGTGAGTGGAAAGGAAAACCCATCGATGCCGGTGTACCATTCTAAGGTTTGGGTGAAGGAAAGGGTTTTTTTGGGTGAAATTGGGTGAGAGGTTGTGATGTAGGCGGGAGTTTCAGGCAAAGAGGAACACGGGAAGATAGGATTGTGGTTTTAAAGTTTAATTCAATTTAATTTAATAAACATATGACACTTAATAGGACACAATGGAGAAAAAGGATTCATGTAGTTGACTTCATTTAGTGAGATAAAGATTTGTTGTTGTTATTGCTATTGCATTAATTTAATAAATCAATCACATTAAATTAATTAATATGCAATTAATAAGTAATTAATTTTGAGGGTTTTAAGTTTAATTTATTTAACTTATTTTCCTTTTAATTAAATGAAAATATGACAATAGGACGTAGTGGAGATAGGTTTTAATGTTTTAAGATAGTTTTGCGATTTGTGGTTTTAAAGTTTAAATTAATTTAATTTTTTATTTTTACTTTGTTTTCCTTTTGAAGTAAATGAAAATATGACACTCAGTAGGAGGCAAGCGAGAGAAAGATTTATCTAGCTGACCACTTACTGGGATCAAGGCTTGTTGTTGTTATTGTTGTTGTTGTTGTTGTATTAATTTTATTAATTAATCACATTAAATTTATTTTTACGCAATTATTAAATTATAAATTGATAGAACAAAATATATATCAAAATTTAATTTATTTATTTGTGCTTATTATTTGATAAACATTAAAATACTGTTAAACAAACAAATTGTTTAATAAAAATTTTTATTAATATATGACAAATATAATCTATTTAATTATTTATTAGTACAATGAAGATTAAAATTTAAAAGTAAATTTAAATAAATTTAATAATTAATTCTATCTTAGAAATAAACAATCCAAATTTAAATACATTACTTATTTTTAAATCTCGGCAGAAATTATCAAATAATTTTACCAAATTAATTTAATTTATTAAATTGATCTCAAACAATTTTTAGGATTTAATTATTTCATGATTTACTAAATTTAGATTTGCATGATTTAATAAATTCTAACAACTTAAAGACCTGAAATGTCGGATAGCCCCTAAATGAAGATTTCAACTAGACTGCCTCTTAAAATAATTTAAGTCCATCATCCACCCGCTCAACTCTAAGTGGCATTAAATGGAAGGAAAAAAGGCAGCGTGTCACCTACATCATCCCTCTTCCTAGTGCCACTAAACCTGACTTTTTGCCTTCTGTCTACTCGGTGACTCGAGCGACTGCGTAACTGATATGGTCTGATAGTTCTGCATGAGTGAAGTCAATACAGTTACAGAATATTTAGAATGTTTCGATTCGGTGATATCCAAATTTGTATTGCCTGATGCTCAGCACCAAAAATTACATCCAACCCACAAACAAGTAATGGTGAGCTTATGTTCTCTTTAAGGTCGCCTCGAATAATAAAAATACGCCAACATACATAATAATATATAGAATTTACATACATGCAGACAATTTTTATGTATATACATATAAAATCAAAAGTTTGATACTTACCTTCATAACACTTTAGTGTTTTACCGTTATGCATAAAAAAGTATATTTCAATTTTAATATTTAACAATAGCAATTGTATGACTAAAGTGTGTTGAACCGGATCTGGTTGTTTTGAATGAGACACATATCGAGGGATCAATCTCGATGAGGGCAAAAAGTTGTAATCGGGTTTAGGATAGATGTCCAAGCCGAATGAACCGACAAAGTCGAACGAATATGTTAATGAACAGCTTGTCAGCCTGGGAGTGAGCGAAATAAAGTTCCTACAACAAAACATATACTACACAGTCACGGTAATCTTGCAACTACCAATGATGCTTGAAATTATTGTGACAAAAGTCGATCAACCAAGCGAGTATATGTAATAATTAAGTAATATACATATTATGTGTTCTGATCCCACGATGAAAATGTCAAAATTTTGTTGGTAGGTCAAGTTCTAGTTTATTAAACTTATAAGCCTAATTTGAAAGTCTGAGTTACAAATATGAAAAGCTCAAAATTCTAATACAGAAGAAAAAAAAGTTCGTTTTGTGAAGTTATTTAATATGTCAACTATTGTGTTAACGTATTTGTTCTTCTAGGGGACAATTATAAGTCAAATCAAAATGAAGTTTAACATTTTATCACGTTCAATTGGAAGTAATCCAGGGTTGAAATGTTAATACATCAACATATGAAATTCATGCATGGAAAAGACGTCCCAGGAATAAAATTCATATAAGAAACCATAAGAAAATCATAATTCTTACATCATAGGAGTATGAAAACGAGACTAACTATAATGCGTGAGATAAGAAAGTACAAAAATATTTATTGTCGGCATAAAAAGGAATATAGTGCAAGAGGTACATAAAACACATACTCGAGCCAATCGATTATTGCAATGGATTGTGATCCTCCCCATTCAATAAAACATATTTGAAGATCTCATCTCATACAATTACACCCGACCTCTCTTCACAAACTCTTCACAAACCTTCAATAACACCGAAATAAATCGATTTTGAGAATCTTCCCCAAGGAAAACCATCCTAGAAGTGTCATAAGTCGAGTCCATGCATCCCTTATATAGATGAGATCCTAACAATGCCAAGAAATTTTTGTCAAATCCAAACACTAGCTGGCAGTAGCTCAACCATGTCCATGATCGACATGCTTATGTCAGACCCAGCGTTGCTATGCCAAAGTCTAGCATAGTTACATCAAGTCAACCAAGAAGCTAATGTAAATCACACCAATTCATACATGGGTACATCGGTCATCCCATTTTGACGACTTTGTCTTTAGACATTATGACATGCGCTCAACACCCGTAACTTATAAAATACCACAAAGAACCTTCAACAAATGTTAAATAATGACAAAAAATGAAGAAAATATGATATTTAAGGTAATGAAATCCCGTAATTTTTTGTCATACGAATACCCCAAAAACACACATATTACTTGTCCTCAAGTAATCTCATATCTCAACTGGGATTAAAAAGAATATCGTAATTTTCATGTGAGCTTTCTGATTCTTTAACTATATTATATATGTGTAATAAGGGACAGGCAATCTCGTTTTATGGTTGTATTTTGATTAATTTCAAGTACCTTAGTCATTTCTTTAATTCTCATCTTCGTAAGTATAAGCAAATATTAAAACTCTTAAAATAGTGTGATTGAAATATTTTTATTTCTCAAAGATATTTTTAAATCACTTAAAGAGAACTATCCATCCCAACACCATTTTACGTTTTGCTTGAA
>NEWO01000108.1:1446687-1473960 GCA_003013225.1 Phalaenopsis aphrodite | reverse complement strand
TGAAGGGACGTCAAGGCACCTTTTTGGATTTTTATTAAAGAAGACTTGGATCATCAAGACAATAAGTCAGCCACCCATCAGATTTTACAGCCATCATCCATCTAAGTCGTCGCCATCACCGGCCACTTTATTTTTATTTCGAGTGATTAGTTTGTATCGTGAGTGAATGAAAAGAATTACAAAAGAACTTCAGGACTGTTTGGTGAAGAGGATTTGAGATAAGTGTTTATCTTTGTGACTACACTTGGTTTTAATTTAAATTTCTTGTTTGTGTTTATTATTTCTACTTTTAAACTCATGTGTAGTTATGTTTTCTCCATGAATTCTGAGTAGTTTTATTTATATTTTTTCTTAAAATGATAAGAGATTAAAGTTTAAAAGAAAGTTGTGTGAAATATTAGGCCTCAATGTTGGAATAAGTTGTGATGATTTGAAACCTTGCAATTTATTTTATTTTTTAATTTGGTCAATTAAGATGTTAATACATGTTGTGAGAACATGTAAGATCTGATATAGTATTGTCTCATTCAACAAATGATTTAGAATCACATACTGATTTAATGGAAGAGAATTTAGTTCATGGAATTGAGTGCAAATAAATAGGGAAATAAACTTTTCAAGCGTATAGAATTAGAGGACTTTAGAGTGACAGGCTAAAACCCCTAATTTAATTTATAGTTTTAGGTTCTGATACAAGATGTTAGCCCCTAGGTGGAGGGAGAAGAGGAAACTCTAGAGTGAGAGCTAGTATATTTCATACCAAACTGATCTTCAAGACTATTCAAACTATAAATTAACCAATGTTTTTATGACATCTCTAGTAAAGGTAAAAAATATTATTGCTCCTATTTGACACAACACATTTAGAATACTTCACAACATAATTTTTCTACTTATTACTGATTCATGATAAGGAAAAAAATATTTTACTTATATTGTCTCAATATTGCAAATATTGAGTTTAGTTAATTAGTTTACTTATTTTCATAAACCAAAAATTACAAAAAGTATCAAATTTGCATTTCTATTTTAACATCTTAAGTTGTTGTTGTTGTTGTATTTTAGCAACAAGTAAGAATATTTTGCTAAACATATTTTTGTCATCTAAAATTTCTAAACTTTCTAGTTTTCTAAAGTGCATACTGCTAATCTCCCTGTTGGTTCGATATTCAGGGCTTAATCAAAAAATCTTATATCACTTGATAATGATATATATAATTGCGTAGTATCTCATATTTAAATATTATAATTGAATTTTTATTTATTTCATAGTGGAAAACTTACGTAACTTTTGCTTAGAATCAAGTTTTTTGACTTTGTTGCAAATTAAGAATAACTATTAAGAAAATCAAGCATAAAATCGTATACATCGCATTTTACATCTATATAAAAAGTCGGGATCGGCCTTCTTCATCAGATCCTTGTCCTCTACCATCTGAGCTAGCTTCATTGTCTCTCTCAATCTCTGCAGTCCCAAAAGTCAGAGTAATGCCGGTATGTTGGGCTTCAAGCACTTAATGAAATTTCCTTCTAATCCTACTTAAAAAATCTCACACAATCGTCCCAACAATAGATCAAATATCTTCATTTACGCCATGACAATTTTCTCCTGAGTTAAGACGTAGCATTGCTCGTGTATGTCCCCTTCCCTAATTTCTCAAAAAAGTTCTAACAAATAATCATTGAATTACTCCCACGAATGGATCATATATCTAGTCTCACTCCATTGAAACCAAGTTAGAGCTTTCCATCTAGCTCATTCACAGCAATGTATCGCCCCACATGATACACCCACCCATATAAGCCTTCCCCCTCGAAAATCGACATCTTCAACTTCATAACTCTAACGTCTCAACCCCAAGTTACTCTTCCTCGGTTGTTTGCCCCCATGTATCAAGGATAAAACTCCCTCCTTCGATCGTAATCATATTCCCTCTGCTTCTCTAATTTCTTCTTCGTGCACCTCCATACCTCTTGCATAGTCTTTTCTCCATGTTTCGGCCCAACCTCATCCATAAAAAATCTTTAATCCACCCCCAATTAGAGCCCTGAGAGCGGGTTCGTGATGTTGGATGTTTATCTCCTCATGTTCCTGATGTTCGATCTATTTTCCTTTCAATTTTGCTACGGACTCTCCAGTCACCCTGATTAGAATTTGCAAATTGAGTCATCGGCGGGATCTTGGATTGCATCTCAACGAACTTCTTTAACATCTCACAAATTTTCCCCATTCAATCAAATCGGTCCTCAGTCAGTTCTCCATAAAGGAGAGAACCTTTCCTCTATGGTGGCGAACATTTCTTCCATCTCAGATCTAATTTGATTCATCCATTCCTCGAACATCTCTAAATCATCTACTTTCTTCGTCATCATCATTTTTTGTCACTAGAACACACTTGATTTCGGATCCAGTTATTCGCTTCAAGGATCACAATTAGGGCATCCCTAATCCCGTCGCAACCTTTCTCGCTAGTTCTGATCTAACCAAGTCTATTTCACGAATTTAGTGAGATGAAAATCTATGTAAGTCGTAATCCCGTCAGTTTCTCAGGTAACTCAAACCATTGTTGTATCACAAGCCTTCTGTCACGACCTGATAAGACCTTATCATCGTCTTCACCACAAGTTTTGATTGCGATTGTATCGCAGGGTTCAGTCACGATGGAGTTGGGCAGCCTTCCTAACAAGCTTTAATTGCGATTGTATCGCATCAAGCTCTGATCGACTGTATCGTAGGCTTCAGTTGTGACAGTGCTGGCCAAAGAAGGCTCCGAACCCGTTTTTGCCTTCTTCTCTAAGTCACTAGCCCTTTGTTGCATACCAGCTACGAGAACCGCGACTATACCAAAATGAGGTACGTCGCAATACCACAGTCGACACAATTCGAACGGTTCACCACTTTCCTTCAGGTCAAAGCCGTGTGTTACGATCATGACGAAACAACTGAAATACGTGATCCTCTCCTATATGATGATCCCAGCGGAAGGAGAAAAATGTGATGCCTTCTCCTCCTTGCACGTGACTGTATGTGACTTGAAACAGCGATGCCTTTGCCACCCTTCCCCGCAATCTATGGTCGCGACTATATAACAATCCCGAGCATTGTTTCCCATTATCTTGCTCTGATACTATTTTGATATGATCCAACCTCAACATCGGCATTTTCCACAAAAATTAGGGTAAACACAATATTACTTCAATAAATAAAATAACTAAACAAGAATACGAAGATAAACACCTACAGTTCAAGAGGTAGGAGATCTCTCCTAATTCCTATAATTCAAGAGGTAGGAAATCTTTCCCAAACCCCTGCCTAAAACTCACAATTCAATCACATGCAAAAACATATTCCTAAACATAACAAGTCTATTTATACCCAACAACAATAACAATAAGACTAAATTGCCCTTAGACGTATAATAGATAAATTTGCCCTTAAGCTAGGCGCGGATGTAACACATCCCAAATAGGGGTGCAAACAAGTCAAAGACGAGCGAGCCCGGACTCAACTCGTTTTTAGCACATTAAAAAAATACCACAGTTCATGTTTTGCTTGTTAATATTTCAAAAAAAAAAAAAAAATTGTTTGTGTCTGGCTTGTTTGCTTTGTGAGTTGAACACGAATTCTTTACGAACAAAGAACAATTTTGACAACCCTAGTCACAAAGTCATAGGATGTTAAGGATAGGGGTGAGATAAAAATCTTATTATTTATATTCAAACATCATTTAAACATAATTTAATATATTTTTTAATTAAAAATTTTAATTGATTATAAATCCTTGTAGCCTTATAGTTAATTAAATTATTTAAAATTACTATGCACTATATATATATATATATATATATATATATATATATATATATATATATATATACATACATATATATATACATATATATATATGTACATACGTATATATATATACATACATACATACATATATATATGTACATACATATATATATATACATAAGGCCAAAACAAGTCAAACATGAACAATCAAATCATTGTTTGCGTTCGGCTCGCTTATATATCTAACACTTAAAAATTGTTCGTGTTTGGCTCGTTTGTCAAGCGAAAGAATCAAACATGAGCTTCTTAATAAGCTGAACACGAACTGTTCGTAAACAACGAGTCATTTTGACAAAACTAATCCGAAATTGAAAATGTGTCCCAAAAAAATATTTGTTTATATACGTCATTGTAGATCACAATAGAATCAAATACTTATTTCTTCTTAAAGAGAAGTATAAAGCGTCAAATCTATAAAATGTTTAGCACAATGATTAAACTCTAGTTCAAACAAAAATATGTTGAAAACTAAAAAAAATGTTTTGCCTCATTCCTATGTGATTATCCATAGAAGCAACAGGTAATTCTCAAAGCTTGTGCGGCACACAACAACAAAGTGAGATAGCAGAATAAAAAAATAGATACCGTCTTTCAGTTGTCAAGTCATGTTTACTACACGTTCCAGAACAATTCTGCGCCGAAACTATCCTAACAAAAAGATATCTCATAAATAAAATTTCTCGTATGCTTGGCTTTCAAATTTTAAGTCAAGTTCTCCTAAGCTCTTATCCACTAACATTATCTCCAATATTCCCCTAAAACCATTTAGATGTTCTACATGTCCATATTCAATCTTCAACTTGGACCCATGGTCCGTCAAATGCATATTGAGAGGATATTTCTCTCATCAGAGAAAGTTACAAGTGTTTTCCTCCCATTAAAAGATGTGTTTACAACTCTATGGATGTTAAATTTTTTTTTAACATATTAACGTGAAAATTACATTGGAAATACTTCTTTCAAAAATATAAGCTTTAGGACAATATTCTCATAGTTCTCACCATGCATGAACTACTTTATCTACCAAAGCAGAATGCCCCCACCCCAGAAGATTGAACAAAAGTAATTCATGTTACCACGAGTTAGAAACACGCTATCTCCTAAACAGGTTTATCCCCTTAATAAAGACCATGATACGTTAGTTCATTCTAGAAAAGCGTGAAAGAAGACGAGCAACGACAAAGTCTCAAGCAAAGCCAACAGTCCAATTCAAATCTAGGAACCCCCAAAAATTTTAAAGGAAACCCGTTCTGTAAACACATGAATGAAGAATTTACGGAAACCTTATAGGCGGAATTCAGAAAAAATCATTAAGAAAAAAAAGAATTAATGCTCACATATCATTCTCGTGAACTGCAATATTAAGAAAAATTGCAGGGTATGAGCAACAATACCACAACATAATTCACGAACCATTTAATAGGCTTAGTTATGTTTTGCTCATAGTTGCTCACTTAACTAACATAATTATTTAGTATACTATAAACTGATCCAAGAAAGGAAAGCTGAATAAGCCTTGAAAAATATAAATAAAATACTACTTCAATTCCATAAGAGATACCTATTAACATTAAGTAAATTATGAGAGAAAGTTGAAGCAAATTTTATCAGGTAGTTTGTACATGTCCAGTTGAGCAGAGAGTGCAGCAGATACACATATAAATTAAATTAATGTAGAAGATATAAGATAAGTAGAAGACCAAGAGTACATGGCAAGAAGTAATAAATGTCTTGCACAAAAAGATAATGCATAATATTTAGTCAAATGAACTGAGAACTTATAAAGAACATCAAAGTAATTGAGACAAAATACTACTTTCCCCTTTTAGTTGCTGAAGATTTAATTGTAAGATTCGAACTTTCCTTCTCTGTCCCTCCCAAATCTCAATGGGTTTGCCGCACTCTTCTTGACCTTGTCAAAGGCAAAGAACAAAAACTCCTTCTCCTAGTCCTTCCTAGACTGATCACTTTCTTTCATGGTTTTCTTGTTTTTAATGAAATCTTATTATTTTAATTAGTCGTATATGTACATATCTTTAGATTCATTTTTATTTTAGTTATTTGACCATTATAATAAATTATGTTAGAGTTAACTCTGATTAAGTTCGTATTTTCTTAAAAAAAATATAATAATAATTTATTGTGTTAGCTTAAATTAGGTTAAAATATATATAATGATAATTTAATATGTATATTTGTGTGCGCGTGTCAAATAGGTTACATCTAATTTAATAATTAATCAGTTTAATGTCTTTATTTGTGGTGTATTTGTGTGTCAAATAGGTTATATCTAATTGAATAAATAATCAATTTTAATGTCTTTATTTGCATGAATGTTTATATTCTGAAGTTCAATTTTTTGTAGGACCTGCTAGTCAACATTGATAGAAATGTTGATAAATATGAGTTAAGTGCTCGTCTCGAGATAAGTAACTCTTATTTATTGAGGGATAAATAAATCATTCATTGTTAGAGGCTTTATCATTATTGCATATATTAACTTCATTAACAGCTTGTAGGTTGTCAGTCATGCCCATTTTACTTCGTTTATATTATTTTGCACTTGTAGGATACTTTTGTTGCTCATCATGTCAAATTACTTCCATTGATTGATAGTTTTATAGTTGTAACATTTACATTTCTTATTCATAATTCTGATTAATTACAACAGATTCCTTTCATGTTCATGCTTGATAGATTCATATCATTTGTCATATTGATTATATAATTATTTATTGAAAATTTGTAATTATATGATTGTGTGCAATGCTTTGAAGGTCAGATGAAGTCTTTTAAATATGGCTGACTGAATCGACAGACCCACAAAACGCAGCTCTACAAGTAATCATCGAGCTTCCTTGGGTAGGTGTTTAACTTCCCAGTTTTAAAGGGTCTGATAAAACCAACTATATAGTTATAAATTGAACTAAAAGTAAACAATATGTAACTATTAAAATACAATCGTGAGACTTGATTTGATTTAAAAAATTTATAATTAATATTTCAACTTCATTAAATAACTTGAGCATGGTCGTATAATTCTGATGTCAATTTTGACTTTTGCATGATAGAACTACTACGAGCATATAGGAAATCGACATGTTTCATTGTTCATACATGTCCCAGTTCTTATCGTTTATGCTTTAATAAATAGTGGTTATTTACTGAGTTTGATTGGTCAAACTCACCCATTGATATTTTTTGTATAGCGGGTTTCATTCAATCACTTAGAAAATCGTCTATACAAAAGCATAATTTTCTATTTTAGATTTATTTTTTGGTATTTTTCAATAATTATATTAGTTATTGCATTTTACTTTTAGGTTTGGATAGTTATCCATTGTTATTTCAATTCCTCTTTTTAGTTATTTGCTTATTTTTCCTTCAGTTGTATTATTTATTGAGCTCTTATTAATGAAATGAAATAAGATAAATATTTCCTCACTTGTTTTGATTATTACTTGCTATAAAATCTTGTCTTGTGCAAAAACATGTACAAGTCCTTTCATCATGTCCTATGTTGCCGGGGTGTGCCGTCTTCTAAAGTCGTGGTATGCCATTAATGATCTCAATATAGTTTTGAAAATGACAAAGTACAAGCCGCTAACCAGGAGCAATGGTAGAAGCCTAGATTCCATGACTCATTTAGGGTGATACAACTAGCAACTCAAAAGAAGTGCCTTTATTAATACAATTTATCAAAGTATTGATACCATTTCCACTCAGAAGCATAATAATGCACATTTAGTCAAGCACTGAATACTTAGCTTTTGAAAATCTATAGAAAATATAATAAAGCACATATTTGATTCTCACGGGTACAATGTGATCAAGGTAGATTGAAATGAAAAAAAAAATTATGCAATAGAGCATCAAGAGAATGCCGTGAAATTTTCATAATGATCCACATCCCTATAAAAGCAAAACATTTTACGGATGTGAAAAATCATAAACATGCAGCTATTAACAAGCAGCAAAACATCATGTAATAAAATCATCAATCAAAATTTAACTGAGCAATTTTATTTCCTAAAAAAATTGTAGTTTTTGGTGTTCTAATGAATAAATACCACAATAATGGCAGAGATTAAAGCTTTGTTCCAGAAATAGCAATCTTCCTCAACTATAGATTACACCAACGTGGCCTTCTGGACTGTTTCTTAAACACTCATAGAACCTAATGTCAGCATCAGTCTACAAAACAGAAGTTACATCATAACAAACTTTCTCAGAAAATACACAACAAAGGTACATTAAAATTACTAAAAGCCAAGTACTAGTGAATTTCAAAAAGAGCTTCTAAATCTCAAAACTAAACGATAAAAAGGCTTAAAGCGGTATGTTTCACAAAATATCTGCAATAAAATTCTCCACGAAGATATCGCATTAATCACAAAATATTGTTGAGAAAACAAACAAAGAAGAACCATTCATAACTTACTTAAATGTCAGCCATGAGATCTCAATAATCAGTACAATTGTCACAAACCAGGTAGAATTGTTCATAAAAAGCCACAACAACACCATGATATACTAAGAATAGTTTAGTACACATCACAAATAGTAAAGACTAAATTGCAGATGAAACTGAAAAACGATACATCCTAAAACAGCTTGTGCCAAAACTAAATCAAAAGGCATTCCTTCAGAACAACTGTTGCACCACAAGCGCGACTCCAATACAGAATCAAAGTCATCCAATTGTAAACCAGACGAGTAAGCACGTTCTCGACATCGAACTAAACAAAACGAGCAAAAATTAGCAAAAGATCGGAAAAAAAAACCATTTAAAAACCTTAAAAACCAATCAATATTTCAATTAATATCAATTCAACAAAACAGTCAGACAAAAAACACACAAAAAAGAGAAAAGAATTCACCTAATGAAGTCCATAGCCACTCATAGGTCCCATGGTAGACCTCTGCATTCCACCCTGCGCCAAGTTACTACCCTGGTAAGATGAAGAACTGCCACCACCAACCTGCTGAGTCCCTGGGGGAGGAGTCCCTTGAAAACCTGGAGCTCCCTGGAACCCTGGAGGTCCCTGGAAACCAGGAGGACCCTGAAAACTTGCATTTTGATATCCAGAACTCCCCATGGTATAATTTGCTACAGGACCCTGCTGCGGTGGCATTGCTGCTTGGGTAACAGCAGATGGGGAAACTCCTGGACCCAAAGCTCCCACAAAAGCAGGGTTCAAGGACGCAAGCATTGCAGGATTGATACCGAAGGCGCCTTGGTTCTGGCCAGCAGCCGCCATCATCGCAAGTAATGCAGCATTCATCGGCATTCCCTGCCCAATAAGGCCTTGCCCAAACAGCGCTGCCTGCTGCGCTAGCCCTATGTCTGATGGAGTAAATTGACCACCATAAGCAGGCGCATTGAAACCTCCCATGTTCACTGCAGCATTAGACGGGGTAGCATTGGCACCACTGGAGTTGTTGGCAGCGGATGCCCTGCCCTTGTTGCTATCAGTGGCCTTCTGACAAACCAGATTATACCCTTCAAAGTTCTTAATAGGCTCTGCTAAGGCCTTTCTTGCTCCCTCAACAGTTCTGAAAACGAAAAGTGCAAAGCCCTTAGCCTTGCCAGTTTGGCGATCGAATCCAATCGGCCCTTCCTCGATCTCTCCATACTGAGAAAAGAATGCATGGAGACGGCGGCCATCAATGTCGCCGTGGAGATTGCCCACATAGATCTTTCGAGGAAGGTTATCGCTGGGATTAGAATTAGGGCTATGGTTACTCATGTTACGATTAACGTTCTGTGTGGGGCCGGCGGAGGCAAGCTGGCAGGTAGTCATGCGGTTGTCAATGAGCTTATTGGGACGGCGGAGGGCACGGCGAGCAGAAGAACGTTGTCGGAAGAGGACGAAACCGTACCCTTTGGAGCGGCCCGTTGCACGGTCAGCGACCACGCGGCACTCTTCGATTTCACCATAGCGGGCATAAGCTGCGCGGAGACTATCGGAGGTGGTTTCCCAACCAAGGCTGTGGATGAAGAGCTTTCGATGGGCGGGATCGATATCGGTTAGGGTGTGGATCGAGGCAAGAGTGACGGGGTCTCGAGCCGCTGCGGAGACAAGTAGTGAAGTGAGCTGTTCAGTGTCAAGGGGTGCTAGAAGTTTACGGACGTCTTCTTCCTCTTCTTCGTAGTCAGGATCGGAGTCTGAAGCAGGGGCGCTGGAATCATCGTCAGGCTGGCGGACGTATGAGACGGCGGTGTGGTGAGGTTTGGCATCGGTGTCGTGGTTAGGGATGGAATGCTGTTCGGCGTCTTGGTCCGCCTTCCGCTTTTTGGCGGAAGCCATTAGAGGCAACGAGTGCAGAGGAAAGACCCTAGCCGCGAAGAGGTTCGAGGGTTTTGTTTTAGGGTTTTATGGTTTGACAATGATACTTTGGAGATGGCATAAATTAGTAATGGAACAGCTAGCCAATGGCCATTGGCGACCTTTTTCAGCAAGAATTAATAATGAAAGTTTGAGGAGGTTGAAGCGTCGCTCAAATCAAAATTAGGTATAAATCCTCTAATTTTCATGTAGCATATATCATGGATTAGGGTTGGACATCATTGTGAGAGCTTTCTATCTTCTTTAACTGCCTTCAACAATCATCGTGACTCGTGTGTGTGAGCGTCGAAGTCCTTCATCCCAAGCCTTTGAGAGTTGAAGTTTAGCGTCGAACTCCAGTAGAGCGGCCAAGTTTAACATCTTCCTCTTCTCTTTTGTGGGCGGCTTCATCTTCGCTTCTGTGGTTTTGTCATTTCGTCATTTTTTCCGAGTTCAAGAAACCTTTGTCTTTTCTCTCATGTAATGTTTCATTTTAATATCTTTTGGGCATTTGCACGCATAACAATTGAAACATTCTATCATACCTTAGGGTGTGCCCCAGTGTCTTAGTCTAGAGGATTGGGGGCTCTTGCGCCCATAAGTGGCACCTCAGTGCCATAGGGCCGCCAAAGAGCCTAGTGTAAGAGGCGCCCCATCGCCCATAGGGTTCCTCAGGCCAAAGTGCTAGGCACTCCAACAACCATAAGTGGCGCTCCGGTAAAATATGGGGGCTTGGTGAATAGAGAGGTCTAGAACCAGAGCATTCGACTTTCCAATTTTTCCATCCCAACTCAATTTTATAAAAATTATAAATGATTGACGAATTTAATCCTTTTATCGAAAAAACATTTTGAGTTGCATCAAAAATTATTTTTGTCTGTTTAATCATTAAAGCAAAAGTTATAAGACAAAGTTATCTTTACATTTTCAATCTAACTGATCGTGTTGAATCGATCTATTTAGCTTACAATATGAATAGTCTTTTCGATTAAAATGGTTGCTTTGTTTGAAGAAACGTTTGCATATAATCTTTAGAATGGGTAGTGGCGAAAAAAAAGATGATCAAGTTTAGAAATATGACACTCAATTTAAAGTGTCAAAAGAAGGTGCAAAGGAATACATTTACATGAAATGTAAATTTTTGTGATGAGAGAATTACCGATGGTGTTAAAAGTCTTAAAGATCACGTAGATTACATACATGTAAATGCTAGAGCATGTGAGAAAGTACAAAATGAAGTAAAGAATAATGCCTTGAATTTTTTTAGAAATACGTCACTTCAAAAGAAACAACACGCGAATATAAAAGTGATAAAGGGGAATAATTAAAAATTTGTCTCACAATTTGATGGTTCCAATTGTGCAATCATTTTTCTTTTGATAAAGAAACTCGAAGACTAATGGAAAGATTTGCTTTTAATCTAGATGAAGATGAGAATATCAACTCTCAAAAAATTTCTCCTCCGGATTCTACAAAAGAATATAGAAATATAGTTTGCTTAACTAATGCAAGATGATTCTATGATAATGGAATCCCATTTATTGTGACTAGGAGTTCTTCATTGATCAATATACTCATTCTCTAGGAAATTATGGGAGATGGCTGCATCTTCCAAGCATGTATGAAGTGTGCTTGGATGTTGGATGAAAAGATTTGAATTGCAACAAGAATGATAAATGAAGTGAAAAAGATATTGGATTAGATAAGTGTTACTATAATATCAGATGGTTGGTTTAATATCAGACATAGAACTATTATAAGTTTTCTTATTGACAACTCTTATGGGATGATATTTATTAAATATGTTGATGCATCGACCTTTAAAAAAGATGCACAATTATCAATTAAAATGCTTGATTAGGTTGTTGAATAAGTTGGGAAGAGTATAATTGTTCAATTTCTTATAGATAATGCAAATGTATATAAAGCTGTTAGAAGGATGTTAATGGAAAAAAATTAAGCATCTTTGCTATAATTATTTTGTTGCTCGTCGTCTTGATGTAAAGTTCTGAAAATTAATGCACAAAAATTTGTTTTGCTCAAAGCGAAGACAGAAAGTAAATTTATTTACAACAATTCTTAGATATTAAGTTTGATTAGGAAATTTACAGATAAATAACTTATGGCATATTTAAATTCTAACTTTTATGTTCATGTCTTATTTCAAACATTTGCAGCATTATTTAATATTTGGTATTTTGGTAATGCTATATGCATGTCTTATTAATTGAACTAGTGAACTCTATTTGCATATTTATATTCTAAGTTTAATGATTAAGATTTGTGATTTGTCAAATTTCATATTTATGAATTATGTTAGATATTATAATTTAATGTTTTTTTTTTCTATTTTATTTTGAGGCTTAAATTTCGAGGCTTACACATTGCCTCGTAATAAAAAGACATCTTGATTCCGATCTCACCTTTAAAAACTTTGATAGTGATAATCAAAAATATATTTGTTATTTCTTTTTATTTAATAAACATATCTTAAAGCTCGTTTTGCATTAAAACGTCCCTTTTTAAATCCACACTAATTACCTCAAATTTATACGACAATGTTGTTTTTAATAAAGTTCAACTAAGCTTGGGACTATACTCAAGCGAAATTCAAACCAGATTCAAATAAAGTTCACCTATAGATATAATAGAGTGCAATCCAGTGAACAAAACAAAGTAGAATATAAATATGAAATGGTGCAATCACAATCACGTATAAAAAATTATAATTAGAATTAAATACAACAAAGTGTAGTCTTATGGATATGACATAAAAGAGTGTATTCCAACCATTACCAGAATAGATCACAATGCGATAGTTCTAACTTAACAAAGAATAATGCAGCAGCCATAATGTGATAGACCACAATCTAAGAACCTGGATTGTCAAATAAACTTATGCATGGAAGGTCATGTATAATTTATACAATTAAGTGCAACGTTTAAAAATGTATTCCTTTGAAGTGAAGTATATGATGTAGTCTATATGGTGTATTGTAATCATCACCTCATAGTCGCGAGCAAAAAAGATGAATAAATAAAGCACTCATGAAATTATATATGTAAGCTTTACTTCATTTACAAACTTTTATTAAAATTTTAAGTGGCTTATCTCATGGCAAATTTATGAATGTTATATGTGCTTACTCTTAGCTTCGAAGGAGAGCATAAATATAATGCCATGGTTTGCATCTATTTTTAGACCATTATAATTAAATACCCCGAATAACTCAATTAGTCTATAAAAGCATTTGCAAAATAATTTTACATTGGCTTGTAAGGTCTTCACTTGAACAGAAGAGAGATCAAATTTATGCAATGTCATGGTTTGCATCGAAAATGAGATCACACAAATCATCCAATGTATGTTATTTCAACTCATTAAAGAGTATATAAGCTCCATATCCGCGTAGTACCTATAAAACATTTTTCTTCTAGTGGCACATGTTATAGCTTTCTTCAGGCCACTTGAACGAGTCATTTTTCTGTCTTATTGTACATACATGTCACTACTATGCAATAACTAATGAATAATTCATCTAACATGAGGCTTGATTCATAGGCTATTGGTGGCAATGTTTTGGCGCATTAATTAACATAGATAAAACATGCAATGTAAAAAAATAAGAATAAAATTAAAAGTAAATGTCATTAACTATTTGAAAACTCAACTGGAACTGCCAAAAAAATAATAGATTTCTTATCATATTGTATACCCATACAATGGGTGCATTCAACAATTAAAATTTTGTTGTGATTCAATTTCCACTTTTATATCCCTGTCATTTAATTTGTTTGTTAATCTTGATATCCAAGACTTAAAAGAAGATGAATGTTTTTTTTAATTATCAAATGGAGGAGGGGATCACTAGAACATGAATCCATAAGGTCATACCTTCTTCTAAATTATTTTATAAAATCTTCAGTCATATACATTTTATTCATTTTGTCTTCTTTATCTATACTTAATAATGTTGTCCGCTTATATAAATAAGAGTAAAAAATGGGCTAACTTCTTATGTCATATCGAACCCCTTATTTGCACATATAATAATAAAGGATTGGCTGCTTCACCTCCTCACGATCATAAGTTGCATATTGAATATTACAAAATGTATGTCTATCAATAACTATCATCACCTCACTCCAATTGAGTCTTTACCTTAAAAACATGTAAATGTGAAATGAATGAACACAGATTTAGGGTTATAAATGAGTCGAGTCTTGCTCGAGTACTCTCAACTAAAGCTTAAGCTTGAGCAGGATTAGTTAATCGAGTTCAAGCTCAAACTCGAGCCGACTTGTTTATTATAAAAGAAGAAAAAAAATATTAGTGAAAGGTTGTATTACAATAAAATGAGCATTATCAGAGAAATACAAAAAAAAATATTTTTAAATATTTTTTAATAATTAAAGCATTTAAATTTAATTTTTTTAATATATTTTATATTAATAAAATTTTAAACACATCGGCTCACGAGCCAACGAGTACAGTCAGGACTAAATTGAGCTCAGCTTGTTAGCTCATCGAGCTCAGCTCATGAGTCACTTATCCAGCAAGGCCCATGCTGACTCACTTACACCCTTAGTAGGTTATATAAAACCTACAACTACAATTGATGCATGGAAATTGAAAATTGTGCACGATTATTTATAAGCATTTCATATATGTTAAACAATTAAGTTTCTATGTCACTGAACATGAATAGGTATACCATAAAAACATAAATCTTAGTTATATTAGTGTGCTCAAATCATATCATCAATTATGTTTATCATCACATATATTATATAAATCTGGCGTTCTACCTAATATTTTGTATATATTATATGAAATAGTTTTTCAAAATATGAAACTATTTCATTTTTTGCAAAATTTGGATAAATAAAAATATAGAAAACAAGGGGAAAATCATTGAAATCACTAGTAGTGTAATGATAATGTATCTTGGGTTGGTTCAATTTCCTAAACTCACATGTCGAACGTAAATAGAGCAAATTCTCCCAAAAATCTCTTCTTTCCTCTCTCCCTCTCTTTCTCTCTTTTTTCACCTAAATGCTCTCACGGGTAGGAAATGGGAAAGCCATGTGAAGCTTATGAATGAATTGATTTAGTGAAGTTTTCATAAAAAGGCGTGTCATGTGTATATGTAAATATATGAATTGTTTAGTTTAAGCTATAAAGCTTATATAATCTCCGAATATCCTGAAATGTGAAGTTAAAAAATTATGAAAAAATAGTTATAAAATAGGTTATCATGTCTACAATACTTTGGTCAAAATAGTTTGCACAACGAATGTCAAACGACTTTAATAATAATAAAAAAGTTTATATTCATAGATATATATATTTTTAAAGGAATTAAAATTGTACCATCAATCTTCTATTTTCATTTTTCTAACTCTATAAAAATATTGACAATTCATATTATTTGGAGTTCAACATTTTATATGTTGTGGTAAAGACTATTTGTAAATCTGGCTCATAACGATCTCATCTAAATTATTTATATTTTTTAACCAATTATTTTAAAAACGATCTAAATGAAAAAATGACTTAAAATCCGATCTTAATAGACATATTGAAGCACCAGTTAATAAAACATACATCTCAGTATTGTGATTGATTCCCAAATATATTAGAGGCTTGGTTTTAAAATTTATGCTTACTCCTGCATGCATCTTTACTTTCAGTCATCATCCAAATAGTTACCTATTGGCTTGCTCCTTATGCCATTCCTCTTTAATTCCTCATAAAATTAGAACTCTCTAAAATCTAGCCCCAATGAGCATATTAAATTCAACAATATCAAATATTTTGTTCTTGCCTCAAATATTGAACACCATAAAACATCTTTCAATCTCATCACTATCAACATTTAATGGAGTAAGTCTCTAGATAACTACAGTTTAAATGTTTTAAGAACATGACAAAAAGTTGCATGATGCCTCTATGCATGTATGATTATGATAGAGATTTTCGTATATAAATAAATAAATAATTTAAACTAATTAACCTCATATAATATTTTGAGGGTAAGAGAAATTTATGGATCAAATTATTTTAATGCTTAGAACACAATCAAATTATACAAACTTTGTTCAAATATTTGAATAATGTTGAATCATGGTCAAATCATTTTTCTATTATTTGTGAATATTATTCAAGTATTAGTTGCATATTACTGAAATAATATGTGAACATTACACAAATCATATTTAAATTTTAGTCCAACAATACATAAACTATGTTTAAACAAACATCAAAGCATGTTTGAATCATGGTATATGATAATGAGCACTATCTTTGAACATTTTTAAGGCACGTTCAAGCTTTGGTCATATTTTATTTAAACTCTATTACTATCATATTCACATGGTATGTAAATCTTATTCAAATTTTAATTGAACATCATTCCAAACATGTTTAATTTTATTCAAGGAAAATTTTAACATTTTTCTAAGCTCATTTAAAACAAATTTGAACTATGACATATATAACCAGCTATTGTCATTACAGACAAAACCCTATCAAAACTAAAAAAATTTTCTGTGCGGACTCCTGACGTAGTTCTACGTGCGGACCAAGTTATTTCTAAGTTATTTTCAGGTTATTTTTGGGATATTTTCAATAATACCAAAATAACCCAGAAATATCCCAAAAATAAAAACCGCGGGTTATTTCTGGGTTATTTCGGTATTATTGAAAATAACTCATAAATAACCTGAAAATAACTTAAGAATAACCTACGCCGCACGTAGAACTACGTTAGAAGTCCGGACAGAAAAAACGCTCATCAAAACTTCCCTCCCTCAATCACCAACTTTGCTTTGCTCGCTCATCTTAGTGTCGTACATATTTTTATTTGGTCCTAAACACTATTTTTCTTCACACACATGTATCCTATTATGTCTTCATTCTATTGTGTATTCATCTCCTTCAAATTATCAGTCCCATCGATGTTTTTTCATCATGCGTTGTTACAAGAACCTCGCCAAGCAAACTTGGTTCAGACATTTAATTTAAATGACTTTTCAAGTGCAATAAACAATTGAACAGATGGTATAAGAGTGATTTGGTCTGAAATGTGCTCTCATACATATTTCTCTAAATAAATAAATTGTACAAATATTGTCCAATAATATATATCATTAGAAATAGATACTAAAATTTCCAAAATACAGACAATTTAATAACATACCACAATTCTTTACTATTTATATATCTATCACTTAAACCTTCATATTTACATGCATGGAACTAAAATCATTAATCTTAAATGAAAATACTATTATTTCCAACTTTTTATAAGTGTACATATAAATTTTTTTTAAGTGCTAAATATTTAAATACACGAGAAATGCAATATGTAGTACTTGTACCTAACACCTAAACTTTAAAATATAACATTTCATGCATAAATTTATAACATTATTGTTATAAATGTAAATGTAAAATTTTTAATATTACATATAACCCTAAAATTATCTAACAGCTGAGATTTTACCCATACATTCATGAATTTTTTTTCACAATGTCTTAAAATGCTCTTCACATTACAGGCAGCAGTTGCGAAAAATTTCTGACATTGCGCCACAATTACATGGATCGAAAACTAGGACCTCTGTTTGGAAAAAATATTGCGTCTGTTATCCCGACCCAAGTTACGTCCGGACAACAACTGCTATACAGCGGACATCCGCTCGTTTTTACTCCTCCAAATAATATAATGAGCAAAATGATGATGATAAAAATGCAGGACATTTATAGACACGTCGCATAACTATTGAGTATTTATATATCCATGCAAAAACTCTAATATTTACATTCATAACACTCGAGTCTTTAACATTAAAAAAAAAAAAAACAGGTTTATTAACATTTTAAAAGTCAATTACATATATTTATCCATAAGTTTATTGCAACAAGGTGTCAATAGTTATAAACATCAAAATTTAGGTTTTAGATTTACAAATACATAAGAATTGTGTTGTACCAATGTAAATTTCCCTAAACATATTTATATAATATCAACCACTTCATAAAAAGGATGCATGGAAATCTCGAAACGGTAATGAACAATAGATCAAAGTTGTGTTAAAGTTGCGCTCAAAATCCCTACACAGACAAAAGTTGCACTACATACATTCATAGCTCAACATGAAATTTAGCACGAAGTTTATAAACAGGAGATACGTGTTTGGGTTGCAGATCCCGAAGCAATGCATTGGGAGGCTTGAAGGCTGGCTAATCTCAATCTCCACCAACCTGCCGCTTCCAGGAGTCCTCTACTATCAGCTCATCAACACCCCAGTCCTCATAACTGCCACATCGTCAAAGATAAGGCCATCAGTGATCATTCAAACATTAGTGTTTCAGTTGGGTTGAAGAAGGAAATGAAATGACATATTTCAAATAGTGATGGGTAGGTTTGTTTATAAATTGAAAGCTTATTTTACCATTTTCAACTTCCAAATATCCACAGTTTACACTAAGAAAATGCACCAATAAACTAGAATACAGTAATGAAAGAAAGGGGAAATTACATACCACCTAATTCCTATGTACTTAACATATCTAACACTTAACTTTGCTTTATGCTTTTTACATTTATATTACCCAAATCATTCATCACATAAAAAATACCAGTGTTTTACCTTATAGAAATAAAGTACATAAGAATTGAGTGGTATGCATGCAAATCTTCCTAAAAGAAAGTATCCGAGAATATTTACCTCCCATCAGGAAGATACCTTCGAATGGTGAAGGGTATCTTGCGCTGCCGAAGCTCTTTCATTGCAATCTACAATAGTAAAAGAAAGCAGAGGTTGGAGAAACAGCTAGAAAATTGATTAGCAACAATTAAATATACTCAACAAATCAATTCAACTCTGAACATTAAATTGTATATGCTTTCGAGTCAAGGTAAGAAAAATAAAAATGCATGTTTAAAACACCAGGTGAATGAATTTGTGAATGCGGATAAAAAAATTTTCATGGACTACCAGCCTCTCAATCTGTACAAAACTTATTTTGAAAAGTTTTGTTGGAAAACCAATTTTCTAGGCTTACATGGCAAAAATGAGTTAGAAGCTCATTCAATTTATTATCCTGAGTCAGGTGTATCAAGCACTCAGAGCATGACGGGGAGAACTATTGATCCTGTTGCTATAACGTTATGAATTCAATTTGCAGCTTTCACTTCCTTCTCCATTCACAACTTATCATAATCATCATTAGCATAATCGCAACTACTTAAGGATGGCCTTAAAGAGTTCTCATTTAATTTCATTCCACTTGAGTATTCTTCAAGATGTCTATATTACACAAATAGCTTCCCCAACACTAAAAGAAAGGTTCTACTACTTTTCCTTTCTAATCTGCTGACACTAATGTTAATAGTTTGTCCAAAGGACGCATTTTCTACGCTCTGTTGTACATGTCCACATCATTTAAATATTTTTTCTATAACTTAAATTTTAATAGATATCACTCCACCCCATCATCAAAAATAATCTTCCTTAATTTCGCCACATATCAATCTTAATGCCCTCTTCTCTATGATACTGGCATATATCAGTATCTTGTTCTAATAAAAAATCCTATGCTACTATTTCATTTTAATCATTTAGCCTATCCTTTTGGATGATAAATCCTCATCTATATATCCATTATTACGTATAATAAAATCTAATCTACTTCATATTGCACCTAGCTATCACATTATCTTCTAACCATAATGAATGATAGCTGGTAACATCATACCAACTAAAATTGAATATAATATACTTGATTGTTGTTCTACCAATTTCAAATCTCCATCTCCTATATTTTTCCTTCACCGTTCAAATTTTTCACTTTTTTTCTATCTCCTGCATTTTGCCATTACATATATTATATTTTTTTCATTTTTAAATGGATTTCTCACGAGTTAAAATTACATCACCTACGAAAAGCACGCACCAAGACACTAGAAATGTCAAAAATTGACGCGACACAACAACTCCACTCGAAAAAATTAGGCTAGGGTTGACACCAATATTTTTCAAGTTGGGTTAAAGTCTTAGAAGTTGACACATTTAAAAAATTTGATCATCTTCAGGTCAACCCGAAAACCCAAAAATCACTCGTAATAACCCTAAAATACAATTTTTGAATTTTTAAATAATAATGTTTAACATTATGATACTCATCATCTAATTTAAAATTTTAATTGTTTTCATTACCATAAAAGTTTAAATTTTAATATAATTATTCTTCATAAATGCTAATGCTTATTAAAGCATTCTCATGTTCTATTTATAATAGAAAATTTTTTCTTATATTAGTTAATTGGTGACAGAAATATATAAATTTTAAAAAACCTTAAACTATGCCATTTGTTATGGCTTAACAGGATCTTTGAGCCATGTGTAGTATTTACCATTGACAATTATTAAACATTGGTTTTATCATGGGTTCAATAAAATTTTCTCTAGTTTTTATTGAGTGCATAAAAAGACTACCAATGAAGGTCCAAGATATTTCTATGATTTATACCATTTTTCACCCCCACCTATCAATGCAAATTTTTATCAATTATAAGCATCAGACATTATTATAGGCAGAGGTAGACTTAGGAAGACTTGAGCTTATTGTATAACAAATGATCTTAATTTATTAGAACTGAATGAAAATATGTCACTAAATAGGGCGGAATGGAGAAAAAGGATTCATGTAGCTGACCCCACATAGTGGGATCAAGGCTTTGTTGTTGTTGTATAAACATCAACCTTTTCTCAAGTCATGGATGTTGTCATCTTGCAAATGCAGTATAGCTTTAAGTTAAGTAGTGATTCTTTGGTTGGTAGTTGTTTTGTCAGTCGTGAGTCCCTTGGAGTCACGGGTTCGAGCTCGCCTAAGAGTACTTGCCTGCAGTGCGGGATCGAGTGATTAGGCACATGAGGTTGGTTGGGGGCTTTTATCATAGCCCCAGCCAATATAATTTGGAAAAAATGAAAAGTTAAGTGGTAATGCATCAAAAATCATAGCCATTTATTTCATTGAGTTGATAAATTTCTTCTGTGTCACGTTTCATTATAAGATGGCTTTCAATCATGAAAAATGACTAGTTATAGCCAATGTTACTAACAGAACATGCTCCAAAGCAAAATCTCACAAACTGCAAGTGTCACATTGCTTCGTTGCATCGTAGCATTGTAAGCTTAGTTCCTCAAAGCAAAATCACAGCTAAAATTTCATGGTCACACTCAGCATCTTCCATAATAACAAAGCATAATTAATTGTTTTTCCCCACTGTTTCTCTTCGTTATTGAGTTTTTGGTCATTGTTTATTTGCTCTCTTTCATTGGAACTAGTTTCTTCTTTGGTAATTCTCTCCAGATCACTCTATGCCAGTTCTTATATGTTTATTACTAGCTCCAAAGCATGCTTCAGGTGCACTGGCTATATGTATCGCTTATATGAAACACAAACTCACAAAAAAGTGCAAGTGTCACATACTTTGTTGCATCGTAGCATTGTAAGCTCTGCTCTTCAAAGCAAAATCACAAGTAAAATATCATAGTTTGACTCAGCATCTTCCATAAAAACAAAGTATTTATTTGTTTCTCCCCACAGTTTCTCTTGCTATTGAGTTGTCGGTCATTGCTTATTCATTCTCCTCCACTGGATCTAGTTTCTTCTTCGGTAGATCTCTTCACACACTTTTCGAACCTCTGCTCACCACATCTTACATGGCACTTGCTAACAACCCACAAGAAACCAAGTAATCTAAATAGCACAGGCATACAGAAAACGTGGAAATTACAAATGTCTTTTTCATTTTATGTTATTACATCATCCTCGGGCTAACCCTAGTGCAAGGTTAATCATACATACAATGCTCATCAATCACAACTGGCATTCAAAATAGGAAAACACATACAGAAATAAGTCCTAAAGAAATATGTGTTTCATTTCTTCCAGTATTTTTAAGAACTTAACTCAATACTCCTTGGCCAGGATCACTTGGCACAAAGAGAAATATTTATATTACATAGGGCTTAAACATTCAGAGTCTGGCTCCTTGATGATTTCTCTCTTTCCAGCTGACACTTAAAGGCACAACAGGAAAAAGACTCAAGGACGTACACCATAAATATTTATCATCGCAGCAATGACTCCCGTTAAATATTAAAGCCTTCCTTACCAAACTAAACCCATAATCCATCCATCGCTCGCTTTACTTGTACCAGTTGACTGCTTGTTCATCTAAAAAGCCCATCAATCTAAACGAGCAACTCTGCAACTTGAGAGTTTGATTCCTAGGCTTCCTCCACTACTCACTCGATTCCTAGAATCTCTCCTCAACATGTACCCTAGTGGCACCATGGGAACTCCTCTCTCAAACAAATTGGCATTCAATCTACAATCATCCGAATCATCTCAGTCAGCGCCTCCTCTCTGGTACTCACATGCGAACATGCTCTTAGCTAAGTTGCATACTCCGTTGATGCTTAAGCTGCCATCTTTAGGGAATTCACCTCTTCTGTCACCTCCTTAATCATTGTTGTGGCTATGTGCAATGGTGGTCTGAGGATTAAGCCAAATGAGATGGTAATGAGCTAGTTGTCGATGACATTCATCATTAATAGGTAGCTCACCAAAACAAAGTGTTGACGACTATTTTAGAGTAAACAATGCTCATAACCACCAAGCATACTCGATCATCATTAGCAATTGGATATTACACAAATACTAACCTTTTGAACTCAATGGCATCCATGCTTAGCTCCACTGAACAAATTGAACGTATCAATAGTTGAACAAAATATAAGAGCCCTGAAGGAGTTGTACCACCCTACACTTCCTGATTTTCTCAGTTTGGTACTGATGAGAAGAATCACCGATTGCAATAAGCAACCTAATTACAGAATTTCTCAGCATTTCCTCACCACAACCAACTCTTAGCACCGCCTACAGGAGGGACGCCATCTCTTCCAGTGCAAGTTACATATTTGTGTTTTATAACAAGAAACAGAAAGAAGCAGATATACACCCAATCATGCTACTATTTTAGTATTTTAGTTAAAAAAAAAAAAAAAAAAACCAAAAAAGAAAATGTAGAAATAAAAAATAGAACACATCAAGTATGAAGTAAAGAACGAGCAAAATTTGATTTTTTTAGTTCTAGGATATATTTAACGGTTGAGCTTTACAAAAGTATGATTAAATATATCAAAATGTTTTTTTTTTTTTTTTTTCCAAACCTTTGGTTTGATTCAATGCTCATTGGTACAATATAAAAATAGTGTTTAGTTATTGAAACACCCCAATATACAATAAACTTCAAATCACAAGTGTTAATTAGTCGATATAACTTTTTATAATTATGATTATCTAATTAATATAACTTAGAAAATAAGAAAAAACACCAGTGTAATGGGCATAAACAAATATAACTTTCAAACATTTCCAAGATAGCTTCACTACGTCAAATGAAACAATGTAAAAAATGCACAACCATATTTCATTCAAATTTTAAAAATTTCATGGATAATCCATAACATCATCAATGAAAATAATCATCGTGATCACGAATACATAGAAGAAAGAACTTAAAATAAATAAATAAATAAATAAAACGGCAATGTAATACCTCCAGAGGATCAGTTTCACCTTCAAGCTCAACCATTACAGGGGCATTCATGCTGTTAGCCAAAGAGCATTTGATGAAAATAAACTGGATGAACTACTAAGTAGATATTTAAAAAAAAAAGAAGTTTGAAATGAAAGACCTGATCTGAAGAGCACGTGTGCCTAATATCCTTGCACGCTCATACTTTGTCATATACTTGGATGTTTTCCTAGGTTTCTCAACTGGTTCTTGGTCCTTTTCTTCATTTTCAACACCAACAACATCATCTGGAACATCATCATTGTTATCTTCCTCTACCTCTGCACCTTCCTACATAATCCAATCACCTTGACATTGCTTCTTCTTGAGCGAACAAAAGGCCTATGAAATTCAAAGATAAATGGTTAACATATACCTCAATTTCAGGTTCCGGCGGCTCATCCTCATACCTGAAAACAATCAATTACCGTGGACAATTAGATCATTAGCTTGTCAACACAGAAAAATTGTAATTTCAAGCTTCAAGTTTCGTGCATGCAAGAGAACATTTTAAATGACAGTTTTGAAAAATTCTGGTATGAAAGCATCATGATGCAGACATGCGCAGATCATATAGATCAAATGGTTGAAAACAATTGCTAAGAAAAAATGGATTGTATGGGCAAAAGTAAAAATATGATTCTGAGAGGATAGAAATATAAAAATACATCAAGTACGATAGATCAACCAGATTTTTGTTTCAGCATGAGTCAAATAATGCCAAAGAACTAAGACTTGGACAACAGAACAAACAGAAGAAGAGTAAGGCTCGAACAGATAATAGTGCTTCAAAATGTTATATGATAAATTTATTCACAACATTCAAATTAAAAACGTTCAAAAGCGACAAGGACATCATGGCCAACAATAGATGACAAATAGATGATAAATGAAATCGAACTCAGATTTTGGATAAAAATGATAAGCGGCAGAACGAGGAATGCCAATTAAATATTACTGTCCAGATGCTCTTAAAAATTACGGAAAAAAATTAATAACTGACATCTAAAATAAAAACGGGACAATTATGTGCATACCACCAAGGTTTGCCTTATTTAGAAAATTATCACCAACTTTTTTATATCATAATGCCAATTAAATCTTGAAGAATGAAACAAAACTATCAACTTTCATTCGCAATGATTAATTAAATTTAAAAGGATTTGGTAGTATCACCTGTAAATGCAGATATTCATTAGCCCATTTTAAGCACTTAGGTGATAATTTTGTAAATAAGAAAGATTTTCATAATGGGCGCATAGAAACCAAGTAGAAACCCAAAGAATAAAGAGCAGCAGAACAATATTTTATAATAGGAATAAAAACAATGAATAAATGCTGTAGGAATAAAACCTATAGACAAAATTCTTTTAGGCAGGAACAAAGTAGAAACAAAGTATCATTGAGACATAAAAGGTGGAGAAGTAAATGAACTTGATTGAAAATCCAAATCATTTTTTTATCAGCTGTAAAACCAGATGCAGCACCTATATAAATGCCGGGTGAGAGTTTATAAAAGCCATCTAATATTGGTATGAACATACTAAAGAATACAATAACAATGATGCCCATCCGATGCATTCAACACAAGAGTGTGAGGAATCACTGTTCCCACATATGTGCTGACTGCCACACTTCCCAAGGTAATCAAAGCAGTTTATTTAGGTGACCTAATAAAAATAGAAAAAGTGTGTGACACTTTTGTATGGAAAGTGAATCATTCCAAATTTGACCTCAAAGTTTTGGGTATTCTCTTGCCTAAGTATAAAACAACAACAACAACAAAACCTTAATCCCACTACGTGGGGTCGGCTACATGAATCCTTTTTCTTCATTGCGTCCTATTTATTGTCATATTTTCATTTAGTTCTAATAAATTAAGACCATTTTTTTTACAATAAGCCCAAGTCTTCCTAGGTCTACCTCTGCCTAAGTATAAAACACAAGTAAAATAAATTTTAAAAAAAAACATCTGATAAAGACAAGATTTTAGCCAATCATAAAGTAGAAATAACAAAGGGACCAGAAAAACATTAAAACTCTATGATTATTAAGATCAATAGTATGATGGCATTGAAACTATAAGAAAGAAATAATACAACAAACTCTCAAACAATGCAAGCAGATGTTAATATGTTGTCTTAAGAGAAACATCATAGCACCAATATTCCCAAGTTATTGAAAAAACCTAGACAATACTAAGGACAAGTGGAAAATAGTAAAATACAACCTTTACATATATGTAAGCAGAAGAAACTGTGTTTTTGGGTATTTCTCAATAAATGTTAGATAGACATCTAAAGAAGATCAAACCCTAGAATTGCCCTGGTAAAACAACTCATATTTAAAAACATGATGGAGGAGGAGAGCTTGTCGTGCATATAGGAATCTTATAGAATTTCCTTCATAACAGTTTCACAATTCATAGCCAGCCATCACCGTGAAGGTGGCCAGTAGAACACTTGTACATAAGAGGTTGAAAGATATGTCAAAGGGAGAGGAGACAAGACAGCCTATTTTAGAAAAAGTTACTAGCAGAATATGCAGGTGTCATAGAGGTACAGAAAACCTAGACAGAAAGCTAAAGAAAATCTAAACATAGAAATGATCTTATATGAATATAAATACATAAGAAAATGGTCGCTATATAAGGAGTAAAAAGATATCAAGAATAAGGAAACCTGATTGGTTTTTTCTTCATATTAGATACATGATTCGCAACATACCATAATAATAAAGGCAAGGACTGCGAGAAAGATAGCAAAGAAGGGGTGAAGATAAGAAAACTTACTTCGAAAAATCTAAACTATAAATGCAAGAGCCATAATTGTGGAGAAAATTTTAAAGTTGCAAAACTAAGGCGTATCACAACAGAGACAACCGAACAATTATAAACTGAAAGAAATCCATAAAATTTATAGTCCATGTAAAATTCCATTGGTTCAGTCTATTTACAAGTAGGAAACTTGGCCTAACAAGATATATGCATGCATATATGCATGTTCAAGCACGTACATGCTTGTATGTATCTACATCTTTGTCGATACATAATCCATAAAAGCCCATAAATGTGTTATTGTGATAAATTCATCAAGATTTATGATGTTTATCTTGTCAAGTACTAAAAAAAGAAAGGAAAATTAACAACAGAAACTTAATAAGTTTTACAAGAAAAAAATTATAAACAATATCAAATTGACTTAAATCAAATAATAGCATTGGCTCAAATCCCTATCTCATTTAACTAGCTAATGCACACATACCAATAGAAGAGTTGTGTTGACCTCATTTTTAGTGAAGTCTTAGTCTCCTACTCTTAGAACCTAGGATCTAGTTTTAGGAGTTCTTATTGACCATCCTAGCGAACTAGCAATGGAGCCCACCTCCCGTAGAACTTCAAGTCACTTCTTGACTCATTTTTGTGAAGAAC
>NEWO01000108.1:1390746-1445522 GCA_003013225.1 Phalaenopsis aphrodite | reverse complement strand
CCATAGAGCATTGCAGTTCTCACCACCGTCTTATAAAATTTTCCTTTCAGTCTAAGCGGTACTTTTCTATCGCACAAAAGGCCCGAAGCATTCCTCCACTTCAACCAACCAACTTGAATTCTACTATTACCATCCCCATATATATCACCATAACTTTGAACAAGATACCCGGGATATCTAAATCGTTCACATCTTTTAATAATTTGATTACCCAAAGTTACACTTATGTCACTATAGCTACTACTACTAAAATTACATTCCATGTATTTAATTTTAGTTCTAGTCAAATGAAGGCCTTTAGACTCCAATGTCAACCACTATAATTCAAGTTTTTCCTGGGTTTCTTCTCTCGTCTTATCCACGAGAAGTATATCATCATCAAAAAGCATACACCAAGGTACATCCTCCTGTAAATGCTCAGTAAGACCATCCATAACTAAAGCAAAAAGATATGGGCTTAAGGTCGATCCCTGGTGTAATCCAACACAAATAGGAAAATATTTCATCAATCCCTTCCTTAGTTCGAACGCGAGTAGCAACTCTAATATACATATCTTTAATGAATTGAATATAAATCATATCAACACCTTTCTCCTCGAGAACCCTCCAAAGGATATCTCTTGGAACTTTATCGTAAGCTTTTTCTAAATCAATAAAAATCAAAAGTCGATTTTCCCTATTATCTCTGAACTTCTCCATCAAATCTCTCAATAAATGTATAGCTTCCATAGTAGACCTGCCCGACATAAATCCAAATTGATTATGAGAAATCCTTGTAATACGTCTTAACCTTTGTTCAATTACCCTCTCCCATAATTTTAAAGTATGTCACATCAACTTAATTCCTTTATAATTTGCACACTCTTGTACATCCCCTTTATTCTTAAAAATGGAGACCAAAATATCCTTCCTCCACTTCTCAGGCATCTTTTTAGTTTTTAAAATAATACTAAAGAGTTTAGCAAGCCAAGGAACTCCCAAATCTCCTAAATATTTTCATACTTCAATAGAGATATCATCAGGTCCTACAAACTTTCCACCCTTTCTTTTCTTTAAAGCCTCTTCAACTTCTTTTTTACTAATGCGACGGTAAAAAAGAAATGTTTTATTATTATTAATGATATTAAGATCACTAAAGTCGATCTTATTTTCAGAAACTTCATTAAAAAGTTTATCAAAATAACTCATTCACCTTTGTTGAATATATTTTTCTAAGAAAAACACTTTTTTTAATTTCATCTTTAATACACTTTACTTGAGTTAAATCTTTACTTTTCCTTTCTCTTTGTTTGGCTAGTTTATACATATATTTTTAACTCTCCTTAGTATTTAATCTATTATAAAGATCATTAAAAGCATAATTTTTAGTATCAGTGATTGCTCTTTTAGACTCTCTGCGGATTGTTTGATATTTTTCACAATTCTTTAAGCTTTTACATTTAAACCACTTCTTATAACATAATTTCTTATATTTTATCTTTTCTTGCACATTATTATTCCACCACCAACCATTTTTATTTGAAGAAACTTTTTATTTTGATTCTCCAATTATATCTTTCGATACTTGTTTAATAGTGTTTGTTATTTTATCCCACATAACATTTGCTTCATCATGAACATCCCAAATTTTGAAAGCTTGAATTTTACTCATAAAAATAGTTTTATTTTTGTCTTTTAAGTTTTGTTTTCTAATTCTACGATGATGAGTCTTAGTATTCTTTATTTTACAACTCTTCGTCTTAAAATCTAAAATTAATAAACGATGTTAGGTGCTTAAAGCCTCACATGGAACGACCTTACAATCTTTACAATCTTGACAATCTCTTATTCTCATAAAAAAATAATCAATTAGTTTTTTATTAGATCAATTCTTATAAGTAATAAGTTGTTCATCTCTTTTTTTAGAGAGAGTATTAGTAATAATAAAATCATACGCCAAAGCAAAATCTAAAATAGTTTTACCTTCTTCATTAGTCACTACAAAATCGTGGCCACCATGAATATTTTTGAAATCTTTTACCACTCTACCGACATATCCATTTAAATCTCCTCCAATAAAAATTCTTTCTTCAAGAGGTATCATTTGTATTAAGTTTTCTAATTCATTCCAGAATTTATCTTTAGACTCTATATCTAAACCTACTTGAGGAGCATAAGCACTTATAATATTAAAAATCTTAGTATTAGTGATACTCTTAAGGGCTATAATTCTATCTCCAACTCTATTAATTTTTTACAACATTATCTTTCAAACTCTTATCTATAATTACAACTACACCATTTCTATTGTGACTCTTACCAGAATATCAAATTTTAAAACCTAAGTTATCAACATCCTTAGCATTTTCTCCAACCCATCTAGTTTCTTGAATACATAAGATATTAATTTTTCTATGAATCATAATATCAATTTTTTTCATTAATTTACCATTGAGAGCATTTATATTCCAAGATCGTATCCTAATATTAATTTCATAGTTTCCTGGACTAACCTTTTCACACGCATCCGTCCGTAATGTGGAAATCCTTGCTTATTTGACACTACACCCGGACGTCGGTGTAGCAGATATATTGTCAAATAATTTAATATTAAATTATTTAGTGCTCTTGACTTTAATAAAAAATTAACACTCCCAAAATCTATTTTGTGAATGTTGATTTCAATTGTCTTGCTAATCTCAGGGGTCCATCATTGAATTTTGTGAACTATTTCAATCATTTTGTTATATATTGAGCAATACTTCTAGTATTTCTTGTTTACATTTAAGAAAAAAAATAAGTGAAGTATTATTTGGCAGCTTTTGAATTGTGAATCCTCAGTTTCCTTTGCATGTATTCAGACTAAGCATCATATTAGGTGCATTAGAAACCCCTATCTCTAATTCGTCCTCATCAACTAACAACAAGATTAGCAATCAATGAATTTACAATTAGCTGCATGTATATTGCTCCAACTATCCAACTAACACCATAAAGTCATGATGATAGGTGTTTAGATATTAACAAGGATTGTTTAACAGACATAAAGTTGTTGTGAGAGTAGCACATGGTTCACTTATATTACAAATCAAATACAATATCAATAAATATGCCGATAACAATCAGAGGTCATAATATATTATATAATACTTAATTGATTTGGTTTGGATGTTTCACTTTTAACACTTATACAATAGACAAGTAATAAAACTTATAAGAAGAAATTAGTCATTTATTACAGGGTGCTAGCAACAAACATTGACAGGTTCAATGATACACCACTCTGTTGGCTGTTGAAATGAATCTTCAACCTTCATTGTGTTTCGTTTGGTTATTGTGCTGTGAAATTAATGATTTTAAATGTTATGCTTGTTGATGACTTGGGCCTACATTTCTTTGAGAATAACTTGCTTGAGTATCTCAAAGAAATTCCTCGTTCAATACACAATGATATAAGCGTCTCTATGGTTACAACAAATCCATTAATACAAAGAAATTCTCAAAACATAAAATAATTAAGTAAGGAATCCGTAAAGTTCATAAATTGTCCCAAATCATTAAAAGCAAGGTGTGCATTCTCTTTATTCTAAATAATGTTATTTCTATAACAATTTATAGTCATAACAAATAATTTGTGAGACACGTGGATTCACAATTGAGCAATATTAAAAAAAAAATTGACATGTGAATATTTATATAGGCTAAGGATAACTTAAGCTAAAAATAGGATTGAATCAATTGGTTTGTTAAGTTAAATGCACGTCGCTTAAATTGTATGGTGTTAGATTGTAAGTCTTGGCTCATCATTTAGAAGCCAAACATATATTTAATTATAATTCCAACTTGAGCAAAAAGCATTTAAAGTGCATTAGTCATAAGCGATGAATAAATAAATGGCAAGAGGATCATAGTCGATAAAGGAAAAATATTAAAAAAATGTCAGTTGTTCTTATGTTCACCAATCAAGGATCTCAAATCCATATTCCCATCTCAAATTTGGGTTCATGAAAAGCCCTAACTGTGAATATAGAAGGCAAAAACTACACATGATTAGGGAGGGTTACAAATAAATTGAAAATAAATCCAAGATGAATGAAATTACTTAAATATGAAGACGGTGAAAAAAAAAAATGAAAAACAAGAAATGACCACGAGGGAGGATGTAGAAGAGGCCCTTGAAGGCGCCTTCAAAGAGGAGTAGTGGATGGATTAATGGAGGGGTGATAGACTGATTTCGATTTATGTGAAGTTGGATTTTCCCTTGATAGGGCTCGGTGACAAAGAACTAGAGCCCTTTTCCCTTAAAAAAGAATATTTACTATTATTTTAGATTTTATTTTTCTGCTTCGCTTCTATATTGCCTTATAGATTAGACGCCAAAACTATATTATGTTTTGGAACTTCAGTGGTGATAAGCCAAAACAAAGTATCAACAAAATAGCTTGCACTCTGCACAAGATTAGAAAATGTCAATGTCAATACAGACAAAACATTAAATGGAAAACAATACAAAAGCAAGTCCACCCAAATACAGCATTCTCCTGCTGATAAATAACTTTCATGTGAAATCTAGTTCCACATAAACAATATAAAAGAATAGTAAAATTATCCATTCATCTATTGAGGTTTACAAAAGGGAAGGTTTTAACTGATGACCCCTACCTCCTTCCTTTATTGCAAGTTGAAGTAATTATCTTGCATGTCATATTTCAGTTTGTTCTTATACCAGGATATATGTAATTAAATTATAACAATGCCATCAAAAGGTGCACAAACTACTGGCAGCTATAATTGAGTTTCATCTCAATAGAAAAGATCAACAAATTTAATCAGTCCAAAAAGCCAATAGACCGTACAGGAAAACAAATGTAGGGTAGAAAATCAAAAGCTTTGGGCTATCCAGTTTAAGGAAACGTGCAACGATTTTGGCTGATAATAAACGAAGCCATAAACTTTGCATCCATTTAACGTCTTAAAATATAATAAAAGCTAAAAGAGAGAGAACCTCTTCAACAATAATGTTCGCCATAAAAATCACAATCGCAGGGAAATATATAAAGAATTGGATCGCAGACTTTAGAGAAAATTATCTGCTCAGGGGAACGGAGAAGCTAACCCCATGTCCATATCGTTGTAGTCATCGTCCGCCATCTTACTGATAAACTCTTGCTTTTTTCCAAGTTCTTTCTGTCGTCCTGCGTCAAACTCTCGCCTAAAACCCTAGCTCCAATGCCGCGGGGACCTTATAAAGAATTTACTAATATAGCCTAATTCAGGGGAATTTACTAATATAGCCTAATTCAGGGGAATTTATCCGAGCATCATATAATTCTTGTATTTACATATTTAACATTTAAATTTAATATTTCTAGTTATAACACTTTAACTTCATAATTTTATGTAAATGATGCTAACAGTTGTTGTGGACTATCAATATTGATTGTTATGACACATGTATGGATATACAATTGTTATAGCATAGTTGTTGTCTTTAATTATTAATGTATGATTGTTGTAAACTAATTCACGTTGTTGTCTATTAACACTTGTCATAGCTAGGGTGTACACGGGTCGAATATGAACGAGCTGAGTTTGTTTTCGCGTTCAACTTATTTGAAATTATTTACGTTTGAAATAGGCTATTGTTCAAAATTGTTCATCAAATATATATTCGTGTTAAGTTTAATTGATTTTAATTTGTTTTGAATTGTTCAAATATTCTAATTAAGCTCGTGTATGGCTCGAATTGGTGCCCAATAACCAAAAATTCAAGTGGGTCACAAGACTATTGTGCTCAAAAGAGGCATTTTTCAGCTTTAAAGATTTTTATGGTTGTGAGAAAACCTCGCTTAGAGGTGCAAAAATAGAAAAATTAAAGAATATTTTTTATTGTATTTTCTTTATTTTTTGAGCCATTTACATATATACCAACCAATTTCTACTTATTTAGATATCTATCCCCCAAAAATAAAATAAATTGTGGGTCTTTTTTTTTAGGGGCTTTGCATACTTATCACCTAATCTTATGTATTTACATATCAAACACGTAAACTTTACTTCTTACATTTATACAACCCTAATTTAATATAGATTTTTTTTAAAATACAAGATAAAATTTTATCTAAAAATTATTAATATTTATTTATTTCAAGTTAAAATAAGTCGAACATCCGCACATGTGTTGTATTAAATAAACATAAATTCTCATATTACGAACAGATGAAAACAAATAACTTAATATAAGAAATTAATATTATGATAAGATGATGAAATATAGATTCTATCATCGATAAATTAATGACATTAGTATATATTATGATTCCTCATGCGTTCGAAAAAAGGCTAAGACCCAAATGGTGGGTGTGAGGTGAAGGTAGTGACCCAGATGGTGGGTGTGTCGTGGAGGTAGTGAACCCATTACATTTGGAATGCATTGCCCCCTTGCAACAAACATAAATGCATGAGTTATTAAACAAGGTCTTCATGAAAAAACAATGAAACATTTTAAATGTAAAAAAAAAAGGTATTATATGAATACTATTAAACTTTTAAAATGAAATTTAATAACTTTTTGAATTTTGAATTATATATTAATATTATTTATTTTATTCTCAATCAACCATATGCCATTCTTCATTAAATAAAAGAGGCTTTTTATATGGGCATGATAAGAGAATAGAATTACGCAAAAAATTACATGAATTTAAGAATATCAGAGCAATACGCCACTGGAAAAACGCAGGAGCTCAGACAATCGATGAAGCCAGCTAAATTTTTGCACAATATTTGGTAATGCCAGCAAGCGCGGCACTGAAGCCCACCAACAAAACAAACGGAGCAAGAGTCTGTAATCGTTCGGTGGGGTTCTGTAATTTTTCCGCTCGCTTGCGACGCGAGTCCAGCCGCCACTGTTACGGTTATCATCCTTTGAACGTACCGGACTTCCTCCCTTCCCACTTCCCAAATCCAGATCTGAGGCAAACCCGCTCCCGGTCCCGCCCTTCCTCCCTCCCTCCCCCGCCCGGCGTCTGGCTCCGGAAATGGCTTCTTTAAACACGGAAGCTGATTTCCGGTTGAGTCAGATCCTCGTCCCTGCCTTCGAGAAGATCATCAAGAACGCCGCATCATGGCGCAAGGGCCAATCCAAGCTCTCTCACCAGTGCAAATCTCTCATCGAACGGATCTCCTCCCCTCCCCCTCCCCCTTCCCCGTCCTCTCCCGCCTCCTCCTCCGACTCCATCCCTGGCCCCCTCCTCGACCTTTCCCTAGCCGAGTCTGAGATGTACATTTCCCCCCTCATTTCCGCATGCTCCTCCGGCTCCCTCAAACTCGCGGAGCCCGCGCTCGACTGCACCCACAAACTTATTTCTCATTCCTACCTCCACGGCGAGGCGGACCCCTCCTCCTCCCCCGACGCGCAGCTCCTCGCCCGACTCATTGACGCGGCCTGCTCCTGCCAGTCGCATGCTGATGAAACGCTCGAGCTACTCATCGTCAAGACCCTTCTCTCTGCCGTCACCTCCACCTCCCTCCGCATCCATGGAGACTCGCTTCTCCGTGTCGTCCGCACTTGCTACGACCTCTACCTGCACAGCCGCAACGCAGTCAATCAGACAACCGCTAAGGCCTCCCTTATTCAGATGCTCGTGATCGTCTTCCGCCGAATGGAAGCGGACTCGTCTACTGTCCCCGTACAACCCATCGTTGTTGCAGACCTTATGGCAGATCCCACTTCCGACCACTCTGCCTCCGCGTCTTCCGAATTTAGCTTTGTGCAGAGCTTCATCACTAAGATCATTAACGACATTGATGTCGTCCTTAACCCACCCACTCCATCAGCTGCTGCGGGTAAGTACGACGGTGCGTTCGAGTCCACTTCCGTCGAGAACACCAACCCTGCTGACCTGCTGGACTCCAATGACAAGGAGCTCCTTGACGCCAAGTACTGGGAAATCAGCTTGTACAAGACCGCGCTAGAAGGGAGAAAGGATGAGCTGGGCGCTGACGGGATGCTGGATAGAGAGGACGATCAGGAGGTTCAGATAGGAAACAAACTAAGGAGGGATGCGTTTCTTGTGTTTCGGGCGCTCTGTAAACTCTCCATGAAGACTCCTCCAAAGGAGGCATTGGCTGATCCGGCACTCATGAGGGGTAAGATCTTGGCTTTGGAGCTTCTCAAGATTTTGTTGGAGAATGCTGGAGCAGTTTTCAGAACAAGTGATAGGTATTGTTGATTGTTGCCTCCTCTATTATTCATTGTCTCTTCATGGCAGCGTCCAATTGTGGAGTGTTTGTAATCGAAGGGGATCTATGTTTGCCAGGCATGCTAGTTGTTAACCGGTTTTAAATTCAAAGCTTAAATAAATGATTGATTACCAAACATTTGGTATTTCTAGACTACTATTTTTTTTACCTAGAAAATATAAAGTCTAAATCCAAGACTCTTACATGGCTTATCAATCACTTTCTCACAGTACAACTATCCATATTGGTCATCTCTACCTCTCAAAAGAAGGCTTTCTAACATTATCAAGTGTCACCTGCTCTTGAAATTTGCTCAATTGTGGTAGAAGAAGCCAAGTCTTAAAGATTTAGAAATCACACGAATCACTTGATCCCAACTGAACATTCGACACTGATATCACTCTTTAGGAAATGTGGAATTAAATGACATCATAATTGGGCTTGAAACACAAGTAGTCAAAGTTATTTTCAGTCTAAAAGTTTTTTCTATAGGCCATGGTCAACCACTTCTTGAATTGTTTGAGATTAGTTGACTGAATTTTTTATGCTAAACATCTATAAAAGTGTATTTGATTCAATCAAGAGTTGTTGCCTAAAATTTGGGCTAAAATAACTGCCTAACGTCACCTGCAATCAAGCAAATTTTTATTCCTTCTATTTGTAAATTCTCTTATCTGGTCATCACTAGGCAGACATGCCACACAAGAAGAGTCATTTTTTAGTTTTTCTCAGTTTTCTTATAAAATAGTTAACTTTATGAGTTTTTGGTGGGGAGGCTCTATGGAACAATGATCTTGCAAGTGTTTGACATTTTATTGTGGCCTGAATGAAGTTCTTTTAACTTTATTAAGGTTGTTCTCTTCAGCATGCAAAGTGACGTTTACGGAAGAGCAGCTATTAATTTGCAATTATTATCCTGGTTTCTATAAGATGGGATGAGAACAAGCAGACCATGGATTATTGGGGTAGGTCGTGCCTTCTGTGACAGTAGGTTAGTAAGGGAAAACAAGCGATAGTTGCTCAATGTTTTGCCCTACATCATTTTGGAGGCTAGCGCTGCGTTGCGAGGTAAATTTTTTTGGAGCATTTTAGGCATCTTTGTTTGACCGGGGCATATTGGGATGGCTTTTAGGTATCTTAGTATTATACATACCATTTGTGTTTGCAATGTTTCTAATGGATTGGATCCTCTCTTTTCTCCAGTGGATATAAGCTCAATTTATCTAAACCATGTGATGTTGTTCTCCTTATGTGATTGTTCTCTTTTTCATTTCTTTGTGTTCTATCATGTTCGCTCATGGTTAAAACATTCGTATAAAAGTTTTTGTTTTTCTTATCAATTGGTATCAAGTCGAGGTTACAAGGAGTATGATGGTCACAAATTTAAAATTTAGAAGGTTGACAACTCAAAAAGCCTTGAGCTTTAAAGAACCAAGATTCATGTTGTTATAGTTTAAAAAAAACTTGAGAAGGTACTCATGTGGTTTGCCAATATTTTTGTGATCACGTGTGAAGAAGTCAAGGCAAAGATTGATGAAAAAGTTCTCTTAACTGTGTTTATGTATGAGGTCTTAATGTTGATTGTACAAGAGCAACCATTGTGAGATTAGGATTCATGTTGGATTATTTGTGTATGACCCAAATTTTATTGCCAAAATGGTTAGTTTGTCACTATAAAGTTGAAGATATAAGATGATGGGACTATGACATTGGTTGGATTTAGACATGTATTAGATGCTCAGTAGAATATGCTATCTTTTATTTCTCTTAAGTATCTTGGATATTCTTTAGAGATGTTGAAATCCTAAAGGTTTGTGATGGCGCATTGGTTGGCATGTGATATGATCGAAGTGCGGTGAAGCACTGGCTACCCACACAAGTATACATGTTGTATCTGTAGTATTCAGTATAGAGTACCGAATGTCGATCCCATGGGGAACGAGATAAAATCCAACGAAAAAATGTTTTTAGTCTACTGTTATTGGACCTAGCATGAACGTTTATTCTTTAAAGTTTAAATTAAAGTTACTATTCCTAAGCAAGTCCGATAAAAAGTTTTAGTGCGAGACGTGTTCCCCCCTGAGTTGAATCCTAGAAATTTAGGATAGGTGAAATTACAAAGGTTGGTGTCTAAGTGGAACATAAGTCTTCCTTAGCCCCCTTCTGGTGGTACTAAGCAAGTTAAGTAAATCACTAGAGGGTTTCCTACAACCAGTGAATTTTTCAGTGAAAATTGTTTCCCAATCGTTAATACTAATTCATGAGCAATATTCTTATTCTCATGTTTTAGAGAAATTCCTCTTATATGTAGCTGTGTAAACGAACCAAACACAAACGAATAAAGCTTGTGTTCGTGTTCGGTTAGTTTGAAATTAACTGTATTTGAAATAGGCTCGTGTTTGAAATTGTTTGTGAAGTTACTCTTCGTGTTCAGTTTGATTTATTTGAAATATGTTTGAAATGTTTGAATTGTTTGAATTGTTTGAATTGTTCGAATTATTCAAATTGTTCAAAATCTTATAAATTTCTTTGTGTTGTTCGAATTGTTTGAATTGTTCGAAATCTTTCAATAGCTTAAATCTGTATGAAATTAATTTTTAAACATGTGTGAATCACAACACAAATGCTTATTAGTTGAAACATAACTCACAAAAAATCCATAATTACAGATCTCATCCATAACAAATCAGATTTAAAAATAATATGCGTGATTTCACTCCTAAAAACTTCAAAAACTAGGTTTCACTCAAAAAAATAAAAATAAATCTAATAGAAATATAAGAGAATTTAAGTTAAGAGACGAACTTGAAGATAAATATGAAACATTAAAGAAAATATACTCAAAGATGACACCTTGGTAGCCTTACTAGCAACCAAGCAAGACTACTGAGCAGTCGATCAAACGCCGAGTCGCCGACTCACCGAGGACAAAGAAATTTTAGCAAAGACAAACAAAAGTAGAGATTAGAGAACTAACACAAACGACAAGCCCTAAGTTTTGGTGGTCGAAAGCTTTTCGCAATTTTGAGAGAACATGAAGAATTAGAAGAAGTGGAGTCGACCGAAACTTAAAGCTTTCGAGAAGGGAAGGGGAGGCTGGTTGGGGTAAAGTAGCTTAGGTTTTTTTTTGTTTATATATATAGTGTATTAATATATTATATTAATTATATAACTTATATTATATAAATATATAATATATTGTACAACTAATATTAATATATTATTATTATTAAATTTTTATATATTATAATTTACGGGATTAATTTTTTTAAATATGATAATTTTTTAAAGTATATAATTATTTTTAAAATATGTTAAATTTTTTATTTATAATTTTTTTGGATTATTTAATATTTCAAACAGTAACAATTCGAACATGATCAAACAAATGACTGTTCGTGTTTGGTTCGTTTATAAACGGAACAAAAAAAGTTGTACTTGTTGTCTCGTTTGCTTATCTAACGAATCGAACACGAACTCCTTGGAGAGCCGAACACAAACTGTTCATGAACAACGAGTTTTTTTGACAGCCCCACTTATATGTTCCACTAAGGATGCTTCTGCATCACAAAGTTCACGGAAGTTTTAACTACACAAATGGCTAGTATGGAAGTATATAAAGATCAAAGGGAAATTAACACCTATTTACAGTTGAAATCAAGTCATAAACATTCACTAGAACCTATTGCTTCGATTCAAGAACTCAGGAGAGAAACTAGAAGATTAGTTCCTAAACATACTTTGTATCACAAAATCCATCATCTATTTATTCATAGAAAAAGTAATTACAAAGTCTTTACTGTAAAATGGAACTAATACAGAAAACCTGAAAAAGACACAACCACAGAAGATCACAATGCATCTCCTTTGATATGTTCATGATCTTCTCCAATGTTTCTTACAAACTTCGTCACAAAATCCTCTTGAAAGTCTTATAATCAAGCTCACTTCCCTCTCTCAAACAATCTCCAAGGAAGAAAAACTCTTCCTTTGAAACTAGAAGTTCAGAAAAATAAGAGAGCAAGCCCCTATTACTTCGTGTATAACATTTTTATAGGTCTCCTTCCGAAGAGTCACATCCAAATGCAAGACGGTGGTTTTCGCAGACCGGCGCCTAAGCGCCATATATAGTTATCGCAGAGCCTAGGCGCTGCAATGTGGCGCCCAGGCGATGCAAAATAGCGCCTACATTCGAAGCTTTCAGAATTTTGTGAAAATTCTGGATCATCTGGCGTGAAGACACCCATGGGCAACACCTAGGCATCACTTTCTGTGCGCCTACTTTCTAAGCTCTCTATTTGTGCACGATTCTGGATTGGATTTAGTGCCTAGGCATCAGAACACCACTTTGCTCCGATTAGCAATGTTTCGAGCTCCATTTGCTCTCCTTCCCTTCATCCCGTAAAACAACAACAAAACCTTCCTCAAATCTTAATATAAACATATTAAATGGGATGATTAAGGTACACAATATCAATTTATACATATGTCACCATGAAGATGAAAGAGTCAGCAGACTACTCGTGTTTCACACTTTCACGATGTAACTTTGAGTGAAGTGTTTGATTTTAACATCTATGGTGATAGAGAAGTCTAAGAATAAAGGAAAGCACTAGTTGAGCAAGTTATGTTTGGAGGTTATCAAGCTTATTGATTTTATTGTGTACAATTTGCACTAGTGCCAAGTCAAATCATTGTTTTTAAAAGCACGCTTCAAAATGCGCTTCACGTGCAAAGCATGTGACACCCACTTTGCTTTGTTAAAGCACGCATTGAAGTGCTGAAGTAAAGCGGTTGATCTAGTTCACAGTTTAGTTAGAGGAAATAAAATGCTACTAAATTAATTTAGCTTGTTTTATAAAACTTGTGACTTTATTAGTTTATTTAAGCTTTAAAATTTAGAATTTATTGAGTTATAAGATTTATTTTGTAATTTTTAAGGTTTTATTTATTGCAACAAACTATTAGAATTTGTTTGAAATTTTAATTTGTAGGTTCATCCTGAATGTTTGCCTTTAAGTTAGGTATCACACCAGATTATCTTCTATTTTATATTAACTTTTAATTCATACTTTATATTTTATAATTATTAATGAATGTGCACTTTATGTATTGATGAATACATTTAGGGTTGAAAATAACGTGCTTTGGAGAGCTCTCATGACTTTTAAGTTCATTTTTCACTTAAGATGTGCTAATGTTGTTCAATGTTCAACCCTATGGTGTTTTGGTTGTTAGAGTGCTTTTTGAGGTGCCAAGCATGGTTGAATCACTTATCACAACACATTAATAATTAATTTGCTACAAGGATCCTGTTGAGTTTACCTAGATTAATTTCTTGAGATTTTGTGTTTTTTAAAACAAAGAATTTGTTAGAAGCAGATTTGACTTTGTCAAGATCTTTTATGAGAAATTTAGTCTCAGATTATCATGTAAGATATTTCCTAAAGTGAAGAACATTTTATTCCCCCCATCCATAATCCTTCTATTCAGCTGATCACTGGCTTGCAACAATAGGAGAATAGTCTTTCTTCTGATTCTTTTCATATTTTTTTTTACATAAGCTGATTTTGTGAGTTTTAGGTGTGGAAGCCCTATGGATTCATGAGCTTTGCAAGCAATCATTATTCAATGGTGCATATTGTAAATTTTCTGTGCATTATTAGATTTTTTGGCCTACTCTGGCCTTTGAAGTGAGACCCTTTACTTTTTTCCCTCTTGATGTGATGAATAGAGGGGAAATTCTTTTGGGCTCCTTTTTCTCTTTTATATTTTTATTCATTAGCTGAAGTGCTAAAGAAACTCTCACCGTTTCTTTGGCTTTAACATTTTAGGTAGAACAGCTCTTGATTTGTGGTCTTCCCTTCATTTTTTATAAATTCGGACAACATTAACAGGTCACATGAAAGCTTCAACTTCTAGAAGGAAAACACCAAGTTGAGAAATAAAAGCAAGTGAAAATAACTAGGTATTTTAGACAATATAGACTATGAGACCAGTTTCCTGGTGCGAGATAGAATTTTCTATGTGGTTTTGAATTTATTCTCTGTGAGAGCGGAGGTGCTAGGGTATTGGTTATGGCTAGTGATTATTCTTTTATGTTGCACACTATTTGTGGCTTTGCTGTTTTGAGTCTGATCTTTTTTTATCATGTAGATCTAGGATTATTTTAGCTTAGTATATAAATTTTAATGTTTTCTCTTTATGTTGATATTTTATGCGTTACTTGCAATGTTATAAAAATGTGTTTTAGGAGTGAAACTAAGAGATGCGTAGGCCTTGCACATTGTTTATTGCAAGCTGAACTATAAAGTGCATGCATCGGTATTACTTGCTTCAAGTTCACCAATAAAGCACGCATATTGTGCCACTTTGTTGTGTCATGTTTAGCTCTAGGTGCTCGACTCTAGCTGAGAACAAAACACTGGTTTAGATTTTATGGTTCAAATCAATGTCTACCGCAAAAACTAATGTATGACAATTCAGTTTTCATTTCTCTTAATCATTAAATTATTATTTATTTTTGTTATGTTTTCTCTCGTTGGAGCTGGTTGTTACTTGGTTGTTCTTTGTTTCCGCCCTCTCTCTCAATGTTTTTCTAATGCACTTCTTGTCTGTTTTTGTTCTTGAATTATTAGCTTATTTCTTATGAGATTCTTTTCAATAATGCTTTTTAGTGTATTGTTTGCATGCTTCCGAGTGCATCATATTCATTTTTTTTCTTACTTCACGTGACTCCATCTTTTGATCTTTAATTGGCTTTTTAATCTCACGAGTATTCTTTTATCATTTCATTATCTATATTTTCTATTTTTTTTAACTTTTGAATAATCATATGATTATTGATATTTAAAATATTACTATATTTGTTGAAATTTATTACATAACATGATTAATTTAGTTAGTTAAATAATTGTTGTATGTGCATAATATATGTATGTATTATATAATTTTCACATGTGTAAACATTGAATAAAAAAAAAGTATATGTGTATTTTTCTAACTTTTTTGTGTTATTCAAATTTATTTCAAGCAAATCATTTTCGATTTGTGCAACATTATTAGTGGTTCATTCTCCATAAGAACTTACAACTTAGACCCCTTAGTCAAATTTTTTTTAGCATTAACGCTATCTTCTTAAGTTTTTAATTATGTGGATTGTAACACACAACAGTTGATTGTGTTTGAAGTTGAATAACTGAAAATTTTTATTCCATATAGTTGCTTTTATATTTTTGCAAAGTTGGTGAAACTTGATGCCTTACTTTGCAATCTCGTTTGAGCTCCTTTTCATTTTGAAACATACAAAACATTGCTCTCTTAAAATTAAATGATTATATGTAGAAAAGAACTGGCTAGAAAAAACATAGATTGTTATTATTTCGATGAGCATTTATACACAAAATTACATGGAAAGAAAAGAAAATAAGTAATTTTAATAAAAACACAAATTATCTGTATTTTTTTTTTGCTATTTGATCTTTTTAGGGAATGCCTTTTGATGCCAAAGGAGCAATCCATCGCTCCTTTATTTCCTTTTTTTAATTTGAATCCATGGGAGAGAATTTTTTTTTTTGCAAGTAATGTATCCTTTGTCTCTATTTTTTTATCTTGTTCTCTTTTCAGACCATTTTTATGATACAGAATAGGTCATTCTGTATCTTGCTTATATGTTGAATATCCAGTTTAACACTTCAGCTTAAACTGGATGGTACAGATCTACCATTTCAGGTTTGTTTACAATATGCGCCAAAATCTCAACAAAGTGTCTGTATGTTGTGATATTCAAACTACAAATCAATTCATTATTTAGTTTTCTTTTGTACAATATCTATTTATTTTCACATATTTGATTTGATCATGGTATACAGGAATGTGAGCAATCCTAATAACAAATTTATTGTGAAAGTTCATAGTCTCTTTTCATCTGATTTTTATATCTTACAAAATAATTTTAATCCATAGAAGTTCACAAATTCTATGAGCAATTGCTCTAAATTCGGATTCACCATTGGATCTTGAAATAACCTATTTTTGCTCTTCCATCTTATATGATTTTCTTTTAAAAGTATGCAATATCATGATGTGATCTCTTCTCTACTATTGACCTCGTATAATTAGCATCGGTATAACCTTGAAGTCATGTAATAACTTGCTTATTTGTTGAGAATTATTTTTTCTTGACTCGATTTAAGGTTCTTTTTAAGCAACTTGAAGATGGTATTCTTTGGTTTTGTATATAAACTAACTTATGAGACTTACCGCAAAGGCAAATTGTATTTGTGTATGTTATAGATTTATTGATTTTTCAGCTTATCTTTGATATTATCCAATGGCCAATCTTTATTGTTTCTTCATCTATGTCTAATTTATGATTGAGTTCAAATGGAATCTTACATGGTTTTGAATCAATCATATTTGTTTTTCCTGATTGGTCCATAATGTTTTTTTGTTGAGAAATATAATTTCTTATTTTGATCAAAGTAACTTCTATACCCTAGAAGTATTTGACTTTGCCAAATTCTTTATTTTCCAAATTTTCAACAAATATTTTTTTCTTTTTTGCCATCTCTTGTACAAACTCACCAGCAGCTTGTACAATGAGAATTGTTTTTTTTTATCCATGAAGTGTTTTATAAAGAGGATATGGTCTACTTGATTTTGTTTGTAACTTATTACATTCTTAACTTTATAAATCTTACAGATCATGCACTTGGAGGTTTTTGAGATCTTAATGCGCCTTTCTAAATATTTACACATTATTTTTTGTGAAAGAACTGTGAAATTTTTGTGGAGGATCAATATAAATTTCTTCAATGTCCCCACATTAAAAAAAAAAAAATAATTTTCATTTTATATTATTGCATGGATTATCAAAAGTTAGTAGCGAAAGAAATTAAAATGTGAATTGTATTCATTTTTGCAACTGGATTAAATTCATCTTGATAGTCAATTCCATAATACCGAGTATATTTTTTTGGGAGTAATTCTTACTTTGTTTCACTCCGTGCTTCCACATGCTTTGTATTTTTGCCTCCTATACTTTTTTCTCTTTTCGTAGCTTAACAACGCCCAAAATATTCCTTTTTTTCAAGACATTCATCTTTCCTCTCAATTTTTATTTTAATTTCATAAATGAGGTTTGAGATATTTTTTAGGAGTTGGAGAAAATGCTTGAAAAATTATATATATAGGAGAAAACTTTTGAAATTATGTGTATTGATTATATAATACAATGGTAAATGTATGTTGGCGTATTAATCATTATTATCTAATGATTGTTCTAAGTTTTGTGTTTGTTGGAGATTTTGGCTTGACTTATTTCTTCATATATAGATCTAACGTGGATGATTCAATTCTGCTTGGTTGGAAGGTTAAGATTGAAAAGAGTAGTTTCATTAAGTTTATCTTTTATTTGGTTATTATCCTCTGTAAGATGGATTTGATTGAAAATAAATTGTTTTTCTTTTAAGATAATTTTGGATGTTAAGAATCTTTTGGTGTTTGGATGATGGTACTTACACTTGAGTTTATGAATATTCGACAAGACACATTTGATGGCTCTATGTTGAAGCTTATCCTGATGTTATTTGTAGATTTGGACATTAGTAAGACTAGCATATTTTTTTTATTTAGGAATTTTGAGAACCTCTTTTGTAGGAGAAAATTCCATAAGATAGCATGGGAGAGTTTTGAAGTCGATCCATCTTGAGATTATTCTATTAACTAGGCATTTAGCAATTAGAGATGTTTCTCCCCAATTTCTTTTTGTAACTTGATTTTAGAGATGAAGAGTTTTGGAGGCTTCCATAAGATGTTGATTGTTTTTTTCTGCCATCATATTTTCTTGGGGGTTGTTAAAAAATAAGAGGTTTGATGAATGACTTTTTTATTGAAAATGAAAGATAAAAATTGATTAAAATAACCACAACTATAATTTGTGCTGAACATCTTGATGTTTGCATTGAATTGATTTTTTTTCATAGTAATAAAATTAGTGAGTATAAGATTTCTATTTGATAACATATATCTATGTCATTTGAGTACAATAATTAATAAATATGATAAATCCTACAGCTCCAAGAATATTAGGAATTTTTTAGGTTCTCAACTATCAGAGTGAAATAATATCAAATGGGTAGGTGGTCTAAAATCACCTTAAGCAAAAGAAACAAGATGATATTTTGTAATTTTACTAGTCTCACTATGAAATTCTTCAATGTTAGTATTTATAAAAAGGGAGAGAATCATTGCAAGATTTTGAATTAGGGATGCTCTAGCCTATAATGGAGTTCTCAAATGATTTTTGCTTTACGACTAGAGATGAAGAAATAAGAAGAGTAATTTTTGTTGTCTAGAAGGTACAACCCATCCTGTTTGTTTGCATGGCTAATCACCTTCTCCATAATGAGGTTCTGAAATACACACTGATTAGTACAAAAAGTTGCCTTATAGTTTTTTTTGTTTGATGATCATATGAATTGATAGAAGATTTACTTTAAGGCAATGATGGTAAATATTGGAGAAATAGAAATATCCTCTTGATCAGCCACAATTATTAAAGAACAATTGACCACTTTAATTTTCTTATTATCGGGACAGGTTTGTTGGTTTGGAAAAGGTTGTAGAGGTTTGTCAAGTGGTCGTGGCTCTTAGAGGTTTGAGAATTTTTTGAGGCATTACAAATATGAGAGTTAGAATTCACTGTATTTTTAGAAAGAAAACATAACCCAAAAATATTTTTCTAGGGAGTTGATGAAGTTTCTAGGTTTGCTAATTTCTTTTGAGTGTTTTTGGTTCAACAACTTAAGTTTTGTCATATGGAGTGATCTTTTTTATTTTCACCATAGCTTTGAGGCTTTCCATAGAGTTTCTAATATATATATATATGTGTGTGTGTGTGTGCGTGCTTATTTTTCATGTACTAATTAGTGACCACGAGAAACTCCATGGAAAATTAATGTAGTCAATTGTAAATTTAAAAAGTTTGATGGTTGTCATAGTCGATGTTTTACCTCTAATTACCACTAATTAGGCTCTCATTTTCTTGTAGTAATTACATTAAACTAGTGGTCACTAATTCCTTTCTTGTTAGGTAATTTCTCACAAATTGAGACTACTTTTAAAGTAGTTTTATTCAACTGATATGGGGCATATAGACCCCCAGACTCTCCTTTAGTTTGATTTTCATCATTCATGATGGCTGACTCCGTGAAAGAGATAAAAAAATGACGTAGTGAATAGAAAAGTAAAAGATAAGAGAAGGAGTTGGAAATTACAAACGTAACGTACCTTTGACACCATGTAGAAATGAAGAATTGGATTGGAAAGCTTGAATCACTCATGCTTGCAATGGGTATGTATGAACGAAGTTACATTGAAAGAAAAATGAGATAAATAATATAATAGTAAATGATAAAAAAAATACTTATTATTTCGTCGTTTGATTTATTTAGGGATTACGAATGATGTTAAGGGGGCAATTCATGGGCTCTTTAATTTTTGATTGTATTTGAATCTGTGGGAGAGTTGTTTTCTCGTAAGTACTGATTTTGTGGCTTTTAATTTTTCTTATGTAGCATACTTGCCAACCCACCTTAATCCAATGGCTCTTCAACATTTTAAAATGTTTTTAAAATAGATTTCTGCTATACATTCCTATGAGCTCTTGAAATAAGTTTGATTATTACTTTTTATGGGTATTATTTTGTCTGAGGCATATCTCTAGTTTGGTTGTCCGCCCCATTTGATCTATTTAGGGAATGCATCTATGCTAAGAAAATATTTAGTATTGCAATTGAGCTCGTAGATTGTTAAAGATAGAGAATTTAGCTTCAAAACCATGAAATGAGTGGATATTTACTAATATAGCATTTTATACTTGAATTTTATCAAAATGATGTTTGATTTTTAGACCTTTTGCACAAACGCTACCTTTATATACTATTTAATTGTATTTGATTTTTATAAATAAGCCCAAATATTAATCAGAATTTCTAAGAGGGTAAAAATAAAAGATAATGACCACATGGCTTTAAAAATCCTAATTGTTTACCAACAAATTTGCCGAGCACTTGAAAATTCCAAAATGGTTTCATTAAAAATCAAGTGAGGTTTCTAATCAAGAGGGACAGTATGAAATTAAGTTTTACACTGACAATTATTTATAGTTAATGATAACCGTAATTATGTTTCGATAATATTTAACAATATTGAGTGGTGCTTATAGATTGTTAACGAAGAACAGTGTATTTTGAAATGACTATTTAGTGGCGCTAGTGTTGTGGTTTCCTTGATAAAGTTATTTTTCAGAGGGATATCTGGAGGGAGGCTGAAGAATGATCGCTAAAAGTGTCTGCTTAGCATGCTGCTTTTTTACTCCCATTCTATGCAATTCTACAGCAGCCAGTGCATAAAATGAGAACATAATTTTCTATTTAAAATTATCACCCGTTTAATATATGTTGACTTCTATCATTATTCGTCTATGTTGTGAAAGATGTCATATACATTTTGCAAATTCTATTGGGTCTGAACACTTGCTCCCTTTTATGCAGATTTTTGGGGGCTATCAAGCAGTATCTATGCCTATCCCTATTGAAGAACAGTGCTTCAACTCTCATGGTTGTTTACCAGCTTTCTTGCTCTATTTTTATGAGCTTGGTATCAAGGTTTCGACCAGGATTGAAGGCAGAAATCGGAGTCTTTTTCCCCATGATTGTTCTCAGAGTTCTTGAAAATGTTGCTCAACCCAACTTTCAGCAGAAGATGATTGTTCTTCGATTTTTGGACAAGCTATGCGTGGATTCTCAGATCCTGGTGGATATTTTTGTCAATTATGATTGTGACGTGCACTCACCGAACATATTTGAGAGGTATAGCATTTACGCTTGTTTTACGCTGTTCACTTCATTATTTGTACAGTTGATTTACTGCCTTGGCACATCTATGGCAGTTAATGTATTGGTACTACATGGCTTTGTTTACTTGTATAATTTTTTGATTGTTCTTAGATATACATGACTTAACTGAATGAAATAAACTTCAAAATTTAAGGTAGAATTTTTGCCTATGGGACAAACCTATGGTTTTATTTTGTTTTCTGTCCATCATAAAATCATGAGCATGACAATTCCCGAAAAAGATTTAAAAAAAAAAATCAGCATAAACAACTATGACTCCCTGAATCAAAAATATCAAAATTAATATTCCAGTGTGTTGTAGCTCCAAGATATGCTCACCGATCATACAATAATACTTCTTGATTCTCATCATTGGTTGTCATATTTATTTTTCCAAATGCATATTACCGTATATTTGATTGTTGCTTCTACTACTTCTATAACGTCCCACAGTTATAATTCCAAACATGGCTCTACATAAAATTGATATGCTGATTATTAAATCTATTTTTTTGTCTATTTACAGCCGAATTTTCTTTGATAAGCAGTCTATAGATTTTTGCTAACTGAAATCTATTTTTGTACAGCTATAGATTGTTTAAAATAGGTTAATAGATTAGAATTATCATTTTAGACATTATAATTGAATCTATGTTTACTATATGCTTATTATTTTGTCATAGGATGGTTAATGGCTTGTTGAAGACTGCTCAGGGCTCACCAGCAGGCTCTTCTACCACATTGGTTCCGCCTCAGGATGTTTATATGAAAAGTGAAGCAATGAGGTGTTTAGTTGGAATTTTAAACTCAATGGGAAATTGGATGAATAAACAATTGAGAATACCAGATCCTCCACTTGAAATTGCTGAGAGCAATGCAGAAAATGGAAATGAGCTCCATTTGGAAGATGGTAGAGCAGAACTGCCACCCGGCGGATCAGATTTTCACTCTGAAACGGCAAATGGTCTACCAGAAGCTGCATCCTTGGAGAAGCGGAGAGCATACAAACTTGAACTTCAGGTGAACAAATATCTGATACTATGTTATTGTGAGATTTTACCAGTAAAGCTAACACCAAAAAAAAAAAAATACTGCAGGAAGGTATATCAGTTTTTAATCAGAAACCCAAAAAAGGCATTGAATTCCTTATTAATGCAAAGAAGGTAGGTGATTCACCAGACGAAATAGCTGTTTTCCTTAAAAGTACACCTGGCTTGAACAAAACACTTATTGGTGATTACTTAGGGGAGAGAGAGGGTTTACCTTTAAAAGTTATGCATGCATTTGTGGATTCATTTGAGTTTCAAGGAATGGAGTTCGATGAAGCAATCAGATCTTTTCTACAAGGCTTTAGGCTGCCTGGTGAGGCACAAAAGATTGATAGGATCATGGAAAAATTTGCTCAGCGGTACTGCAAATGCAACCCAAATGTCTTTTCTAGTGCAGACACAGCTTACATCCTTGCCTACTCTGTAATAATGCTCAATACCGATGCACACAACCCAATGGTCAAAAACAAGGTCTCTTACAATTTCTACTCTCTTTTGATTTTGTGTGGTTAAAAAACGACATCTTATTGTATTCGTTGATGCAGATGTCTCTAGAGGATTTTATAAGTAATAATCGTGGTATTGATGATGGCAAAGATCTACCTGAAGAATACTTAAGAGCCTTATATGAAAGGATTTCCAGGAATGAAATTAAGATGAAAGAAGATGAATTGGTTCCTAATAAAAAACAATCTACAAATTCAAGCAAAATACTAGGCTTGGATAGCATTTTGAACCTTGTCATACGCAAGAGAGATGCACCTCTAGAGACAAGTGATGATCTAATTAGGCACATGCAAGAACAATTCAAGGAAAAAGCTCGCAAAACTGAGTAAGTTAATTCAATTTATATGCTAGTCTTGCAAAAGTAGCGAATTTATGTTATTGCCCTGCCACAAACGTGGCTCAAACTTTTTTGCTTTTCACTTAATAACCAAATTATTGGTTCTTTTATCTTAACTAACAAAGTAAAACTATATTTGTAATGTGTATAGGAAAGTAACTCCTATAATGTTTACACATACAATAACTTCATCTATGTTAGTGTGAAATGATTGTTTATACATTTTTAGGTCAGTATATTATGCTGCAGCCGATGTGGTAATTTTGAAATTCATGGTTGAGGTTTGCTGGGCACCAATGTTAGCAGCCTTTAGCGTTCCACTTGACCAGAGTGATGATGAATCAGTAATATCCCTATGCCTGGAAGGATTCCGCCATGCAATCCATGTCACAGCAGTTATGTCTATGAAAACCCAAAGAGATGCTTTCGTCACTTCATTAGCAAAGTTCACTTCTCTCCACTCAGCTGCTGACATCAAGCAAAAAAATATTGATGCAATCAAGGTTTGTCTTCCTCATCAATTCTTTTTGAGCTCCGGGATATGATGTTCTGAACAAATTACTTCTAAAAGTTTTTCAACTTAACTAGTCTTTTTAACAAAACTCTAATACATTGGACGAATTTTCATGCCAGCTATGAGCTGTATATCATGGCCACTGCACCTAAGCTGTACTCATTTTTAGTTCCTGTCGGCGATAAAAACTTGGGGAAGTTGCCCGTAGGAAGTTGTCGATCGCCGGAATCGAATCCCGTCGCCCGCTTCAGAAGGATGCTTTAATTTACATATAAATTTAAGTTAAAAAAAATATGAAAATCAAATTGACCTCATATTTTTCATAGTTTAAATGAAAGAACGTTTTAACTCAAATCCTGTATCTATCCTGAGGGATAAACACAAGACTTGAAGATGAGACTCGATCAAATAAACTAAGAGATATATGACGTCCGTTTGGTCTGCAAAACCGTTTTATTTGCCGACAAATTCCCCTATTTAATATGAAAAATTAAATAGGGTTTATTTTAAGCTGGGTTAGGAAAAACTTCCTAGAAGGGCAAGCCCCTATAGTTAATTACATCTTAGACAACCGTAGCCATCTAAGAATACTCTCGATAAAATCATGAAAAGTTATCTTCAAGGACTTCAAAAGGATGATACTTTTCAACGAAATCGGACAAAGATGTGTGAAAGAGGAATTACTCAAATTTGAAACATTTATTACAAAATCTAAAGGAAGAAGAACTAGGAGATGTCATAGATCCAGAGGAGATCTTCGGTGACATTTCGGCTTACCTTATGGTTTGACTTCAGTTTCAAGGAGAAATATTCAAGTGTTTTATCCTTTCAATTTTATTTAATTAGGGCTTACATTCGTATGAAACGATCACATAAACAGTTTGAAAGATATGAGGATTTAGGTCGTGATGAACGACAACCTCAGAGTCCTAAAATGAGTTAGGATTTAGATTGCGCAGTAGAACTGTACAAATACCTAACGAAAATGTTGAGGATTTATGTTGCGCTAGGTGAACAACCTCGAAATCTTATGGATTGTTGTTTTAATTATATGGAAGGAATGATTTAACTGGGGCAGACATGTTCTGCTGTTGAAGATGGTCTTGCTGCCCACCACGCTAGTTCCAAGCTGATTGTCGTGATGAGTTTGAATTTTCTAGGGTGTTAGGTTATAATATGAAATCCAGCGGCCCTATGGTTGTAGTTTTTCAAGTATTTTATAGATAACATGTTGAAATTGTACAGTGTATAACATAACAGTAGGGTATGTAGCACAAGACAAACAGTAGAGTATGCAGTAAATAAAACAATACAACATGCGGTGTAAAAGAAAAGTAAAAAAAATACAGCAGGTAGGTAATTTGCAAGAAAGTAACATGCTGTAAACATAAAACAAACCTGTATATTTTGGAGGTCCGCTGTTCCTTAGGTGTAATTGATGCAACAAATACAAACAACAAAACTTGAGGAAACAAGCTGAAATGATTTATAAAACGAGAGCAAAAAAATCACCCAAAAAACTCGGGAAAGAACGGTAAATGACCCGTACGAGGAAATCGACAAAGCGATAAATTGATGAAAATCGTAGAAAACACGGGAAAATCCCGAAAGAGGACCACGAGTGCTTTGTCCAAATGTTTCAATAAATTATATGAAAAAAAAGTCCAAAAAGAGGGGACCGCAAGCACTCGGGTAGGGCTAGGCTCAACTATATATTAGTACTCGAGGGTCGTTGAAAGCTATTCGGTCGCCTGTATGTATAAAGTCCGCCACTCAACTAGAAGTTGTTTCAATCGAACCTAACTCAGGAGGGTGCTCCTTAGCCCAATCAGGTAATCAACCGGTGGACAACCAAATTTAAAATTTAAAATTTAAAATTTATATTTTTAGCATGCACATAGGTTTCAAACATGCAAAAAGTGGGTTGTATCAATTTTATTTGTAGCGAAAAATATTTTTTTTTGTTTTAGAAAGAAGTGTATTTATTCCTATCAAATTTCTTTTTATCAATTTTAAAAAGTAGTTTTCATGAGTTGATCACGTTGTCAGGCATAAGACTACCAGCAACCTAAGAAGGTTCGGGTCAACTCCCTTCAATATTGTGTCGGTGAATGATACTGTCATCCTACAGCTCACTAGATTCCTGAATCAGATCCTGATGGGTCCCTGAATCGGATCCCGATGTCGTAGGATGACATATCATTCTGTTCATCTCCGATGTGCCTTTGTCATCACCGCCCTAAGCCCCAAAACAAAACCGACCTACTTGTGACTTTGCTTGATGGTTTCACGTATAGCAAAAGACTATACGTGGACACTTATGTATTGGACATAAGCATAAAAAATCGAACCAAGAAACAAGAAAAAAAATACAAAAATGGGTTGAGAGAGGTGGGACTGATTCACCTAAAACACCGAAAAGGAATGATGAATCGGCTCTCAAAATTCGTGACGAAAAGGCTTGAAAAGGAAAGTCCGAAGATCCTTGAATCAATCCGAAAGAGTATCATTTTCTCACGTTTTTATAAGTGGCTTAACCCAAGTCAATGTGACGATCACACACAAATGACCTCCTAACGTCGGTATCCAAACGCATATCAAAATTTATATTTCCTAACTCCCGAATTAACCAATAGCCTCATACATCACATGAGCCTAAAATTTTTCCACAAAACCAAATAAATGCTCACGGCCGGGGTAAATAAAAAAAGAGGAAACAACCACCAAGGCTTTCAGTCAAGGCAGCCCAAAGAACAAGAGAGGCTCACGGCCAAGGAAACCCAAGACACAAGAAGCTCACGATTAAGACAAGCCAAACTAGCTATATAAGGATCTTTGATATACATAAGAGAGTGCAAAATATAATCATAATTTCAATCCACCTACAATCATCCAAGTAGTTCAAGCTCAATAGGAAGGACTAAATCACACCAAACAACCTCCAATAGGTCTCACGGGTAAGGACTGCAAGAGGAGCAAATCTCAATGGTGAGCGAGCAGGGCCAAAGGGGGAGGCTAACTCAACCACATCAAAAACCCACGGCTAGGAACCAAGCAAATATCAAAACTACAGCCTTATAAAATTCCAAACCAATCCACCAAAACCAGCTAACAGTTCTCGAATAAGGACAACACGGTACGCCAAAACAGGCTCTCGGGTAGGAGCTAAGGCCAACAAAAATCAAAACCCAAGCCAATTCTCGGGTAGGGGCAGGACAAGGCAAAACCGAGCTCCCAGCCAGAGCCAAATCAAGCCACAGCCGAGGTTCAAACCCAGGCCACGACTAAGACTAGAAAACATCTCTGTGCCCTCAAGTCATCAAAATATAGGACTACCATATGTTTCAAACAAGAATAGCTATGGAACTCCTCCAAATCAAAATAAATTCCTCCATAATATATATATTTAAGCCAAAAACACTCACAAGATGCCAAAACCGAGCCCAGCAGGGGCCAAAGCCAAACCAAATGACCTACAACAATCTCAAGGGTAGGACTAAGAACAAACCAAATCAAGCTCCCAAGCTACCTCTCGGGTAGGAGCTAAGGCAAGCAAACCGAACCCTCAAACAAAGCCAAACTGAACCCTTCAAGGCCCATAAGTAAAGTTCGAGCAATTAGGACAAAGCTTCAGCAAAAAACAAAAAGCCTATTCTCAACAGAAATTAAAACTCCAGCCACTTTAAGATAAAACCGAGCCATCCAAAGCCAAGGAACAACACGCATGCCTTTGAAACATCAAGATATGGAGCCAATATACATCTTAAATGAGAACAACAACATAGAGAGCATATTTGGGCCAACAACCTAACTATTCCAAGCATGCACCAATTTCCAACAGATATTTGAGCAGGGAAGATGCCTCACGAGGAGATAAACCAAGCCCTCAAAACAAGTTACAGAGCTTTCCAAATCACATAAAATTTTTTGATAGCATGCATTTCAGGCCAGGAAAAGCCACAGGGAATCAAAAATCGAATTCCACATATATATGAAAAGCAAAACAAGTTTTCCAATACTTCATGCTAAGCAAGAGTTAATAAAAAAAAGAAGCCTCGTAGTACATCCCAACATGTATTCTAGAGGAGCATATGTTATCTCAGAGCCCATATTCATCACATTTCCAGTTACTTTAAGTAAGAAAAANTCCAGTTACTTTAAGTAAGAAAAAAAAAGAAAAAGAAAAGAGAGAAGCTAATAACATGCCACATTCTTACTATCCTAAGCAAATAACCATGTCCAGCCTCTAAAACATGCCTGCCATTCTATTTTTACATGCTCAAGCAATACATATCTCAAAGTATAGGTGCAATAATAAACTAGAACGCTGTACCATCCAACAGAGTCATTCTCAGTGGCTCGGCAGAGAGAAAACCAAAAGGAAGCAAGGCGCAAAAGGAGGGGAGGAAGGTACCTCCTTAAAGCAGAATGTAATACACAATTTCAGAAAGAGAATACTTCACAACCTACACTCCTCTTCAACAGCCAGAGGAAGTCAACCCCAGCACTAGGAACTAAAGAAGAAAGTGAGAAAGAAATTTGGCAGTTTTCTCTTCCTTTTGAAAATTTCCCGTCTCCTTGAATCGCACCAACGAAAGCCTCATATAGATTAGAGAACAGGAGAAGTGATTAGGAGATCGTATACGATTCGAAGGATCGAGAGGAGTAGACACCTCCATACGGGCGTGCGAGAGGCAGAGGATGAGATCCTCGCAGAGGACGAGATACGATAAGAGATGGGTCGCAGGATTGTCTCTCGTGCGCGAGACGAGAGCGGGAACGAGACTCCAACGACACGAAGGAGTGGGCCAGGCGAAACCGAGCGAACCACAGCTAGGGCAGAGGTCCACGAGCGCGAGAGGAAGAAACGGGAGAGGGGAAAATGAAATTAGGTTAAGGATTTTTAATATAAGTTATTAATTATTATAATAATAATAATAAAATATTATTTATTATTATAAGTAACATTTAAATATGTATTTTCTCCAAGACGCGCCGTTGCAATGAAACGAACGTCCCCCCCAGGCAAAATCGACGTTCCGGACGCATCGGCGCAGTCTGTTTCGTCATCCGGAGTCGTCCGGGCAACATCGCCGTCGATCGGGTCAAAAACGCGTCGCAGTCCGAATCCTATCAAAATTTCGGTGTGAGTTCAATCAAACAGGACGGTGCAGAGAACGGCGGCGCTAAATCAACAAGTACAGTCAATCCTAAGGCCTACAGTCCTATAGGAATACTCTCTGAGTTCCTTCAGAGTAGCCTTACCTGCTAAGCAATAGCAGTCAAAACTACTATATGGAACGTCAAGTCGAGCGAAGAAAAGTTCAGAATTGCTAACGGGGAGGGCTCTTTCACTAGTTTTCTAGGAGTAGTCGACAGAAAGGTCCTGCGGCTAGATCCTAGGCCTATTAAGGAGGGGAAAACTGCATCTCGACTGAAAGCAAGGTCAACAGTTCCCTAAATACTGTGGTGTGCTTGTTGAGGTGATTGAGAGAATTTTTTCAAGCTCAGATTAAGTTGCAATGTAGCGTCTTATAGACTTATAAGCTGCAAGCCTGAAACATTTTATAAAGCATGCTTTCTGAAAATTTATGCTCTTAATAGCTGTCCTGTTTGTTAAAGTTGTGGTTTGACCATGAGTTTTATTGGCCTGACAGTGATTGAAGCTCTTTTTGCAGAGTTTTTTTCTTGAAGTTTTGCTAGGCTAAACTGTTCTTACAACTTTTTAGGTATTGTTTATTTTGAGCTATACAAGTGCAAAGTAAATTGGATATACGGTCTTTCAGTTATCGGGTGTTTGATATGAAGGTTAAAATGTAAATTATGTTTATGAGAAATTTATAATACCCATAGGTACTCTTTTTTTATTAATTTGTAATTCACTCAAATAGGATACAATCAAAATTAATCGACCAATCCCGTCAGCAAATCATGCCCCAACTTCCCCACGCCTGTCGTTACCGTAGCCCCTGTGGTTGTCTTCGCTCCCACATCAACATTTGTCGTCGTTTTTGCATCCTTATCGGCTATTGCATTTGCGCTTGCCTTTGTTGCCTCCTCTTCATTTATGGTTCTAGCAATGAACTCATGATGCCACAACACCTCCAAGACCCTACATGGCTGCTTATCCTCCCAACCTTCCTCTGTACCTTCCATCCCTGGCGTCCTTTGAGCTGCTCCCTCGCCATCTAATTCCCAACATTAATTTTATTTATTTTTTAAATAATATGTTAATATAAAAAATATTTTCTTAAGAGAATATATTAATTCAAAATTTTAAATTCATTTTACTACCAACCAAACATAAAAAATTGGTTTCCCAACTTTATGTTATAATCACATAAATAATCTTTTGAGAATTCCACGTAGGGGTGTAAATGAGTTGAGTCAAGCTTTAGTTCTCATTCATCTAATTGTGAGCTTAAATCAAACTCATGGCAATAACAAGGGGGTCTGAAGCCAACTCGTAAGCTTGGCCAAAGTTGTTGTCGCTGCAGCCCATTGGTAAAAGCGTTGAATTGACCAACAATTGGAGAAGTAATTGTGGGAGCTCACAGAGGAAGGCCTTGACGTGGCCAGCAGTTAGATTAGAAGTTACTGTGAGAGCTCTGGGAAAGACATTAATGTGACTAATGATTGGATATACAAGGTAGCTCACAAGCCAATGAGTCGAACCTCGTCAACAATCCCAAGCTCATTTAATATTATGAGTTCAAGCTCATGTGTTGATAAGATTGACTTACGAACCTATTAGCGAGTCAAGTTTGAGTCGGCTTGGCTCATTTGTACCCCTAATTACAAATGAATCATATTCAATTTACACTACATTTGTAATACACATGTATCATGAATACTTGCAAACAAATATAAATGTAGGATGTTCTACCAAATCCTTTGTTAGATCATATCTTCTACTGACATTCTCAAATGCATTTGGTGACTTCCTGCTAATTAACAGGCATTTGAACATGATGTTTCTTTGCCAGCGGTAATTTGAAATTTTTCCTATACTGGAGTCAAATAACTTCACTCAATGAAATTACCTTTTTTATTTTGATCTCCTTGTGCTTATTAGAGCGCCTGGTCTAAGGTTGGTTTTTTTTTTTCCCTCCTGCACTGAGTTGTCTCAAATATTTACCTGTTTAGCTGACATTTGGTGCGTGGACTTGGGTCTAGTTTACTCTTTTGATTCAGAAATTTGGGAAGTTCTTGTTTGGTAGTTTGGATTGCGTATATGAATTTGTAAAATCCTATTCAACTTACAACTAGAAGATTTAACCATGGGGTTAAAACTGTTTTCAGGTTTCATGTTGTAAAAATTCCAGTGTCAATGGTGGTCATTTTCAATATTAAATTCAGTTATTAGTTAGTATTGTTTGAAAACTAGATAAAAAAAGATTATTTATTTTTCAGTTTCTACTTGAAAATGAAATTATGATATGAAATAGAAAGGTTGTACTCATCAAATTAGGTATACTTATAAAAAGATATCACAATAAAATAAATGTCTAATATTTAAAATTTGAAATCAGTAAAATTAATTCCAATACGTCGCTGTAAACTTGCTTTTAAGCCCTAGGTTCTCATCTTATAATATCAACACTTATTGCCTAATTCAGCTATCTGTAATCTAAATTCACCTTAAAGTATTAATTAATTTTTTTCCCTTCCTTCCAATTAAGGTGTCCTGTGTTTGCTCAATGTTTTATGGTCTTTTTGTGGTCAAGAAATACACGTTCTTGTAAAACTGGTGCTTTTAGTTGAAGTATATTTTCTAGTAATTTGCTACTGTAAACCCCTTGATGCTCTAGAAACGCAGTTTTTTTGTCACAGCATGCTTTTGCATCGATTAACAAAGTTTAACCCCAGAACAACGAAATGACTCCCCCCATTTTTGTGGAAAGGCCATCAGTGAAATCGCTGATTCAAAACCTAGTTTTAGAGTTTAGGGTGAATCGTAAGGCTTATGCATGCTTATAGAACTTCTTCATATCGAACATATTAATGCCAAATAATACCATCAAGATGCCTACTACTTTGTATATAATCATTTGTTCTAGATAATTTCATTTTATGTAAATTGAATTCAATCATCCTGATTGTTCAACTATTTGCTATGCATATATAAGTATTTTCCTGCTAAAATTTACATGTCAGGTTATGTCTTGAATGCATTATATTGTAAGTTGATATAGCCTGTGCATAAAATTAAAAAAAATATTTTAAATCTCTATGATAATGATGTTAAAAAAAAGATTTATTTTTTAAATCGTGTTTTATGGGATTGGTTGGCAAATGATGCTGTATTGCATATGGAGGGAAAAAAAGTTCTTATGAGATGAGATTTTATAGGTGCGAAAAGGGTTCCGTCACTTAATACTGGAAAATTGGTGATATTGGAGTTTACCCAAACCAAGATGCAAGGCAAATTTATTAATGAGTCAAAATGGTTACAACGATGTCTCCAAAAGAAAGAAAGATAATGCGTAAAGCAAAAACATAAAACAAAACATCACCAAAAAAGACTCAACAAACGAAGACACAACAAGCTCAACGAGGAGAGAGTCTGGAGAGGAAGTGTTGGAACGATGAATTTGGTGAAGGCCGGAGAAGTGTCATGTCTTTGTAGAGTCGTTGAACCCCAACGAGAGAAAGTGGAGAAGTTGTCAATGGTTGGAATTTGGAGGGCAGCGGCCTGCGGCTTACAGGGTAGCTGCAAAGAGGATGTGCAACTGCTGGAGGAGGGAAATGGGTTGCGGGCAGGAGTGCTGGGAAGGGACAACGATGGCTGCAGTCTGCAGGGGAGCTGCAGGGAGGTGGTTGTGAGGTGTAGCAAGGTTGTGGCTGGTAGGGGAGAGTTGTAGGGAGGCGGTCTAAATGGAGCAGTGGGGCGTGGAGACGATCACCTCCTCGAACGAGGGGCAATCGGAGCACTTCCTCAACGTCGGATACATCCCTCAAATGAAAAAATTCTAGGATAAAACCTGAAGTCAGATATAAAAAACAAGACCCCTAAATCTAAGCATATTATCACATATTTATAAAGAGGCTAGACTTATTTTAGGAAATGAAAATAAGAAAGAATAATAAACTATAATTAAGTTTTCAGATTTTAGGAAACGATTTAAAATAAGAAGGGATAATAAAATATAATCATTCAGATTTTATGAAGGATTTGAAATAGAAAAGTGCTTAGGAAGGGAAGGTTTAGGGGGGAGAGAGGAAATGTGAGGAAGGAAGGAAGGAAGGAGGAGGAAGAAAAGGAAAGGGGAAAAGATGAAAAAAGGGAAGGAGGGAAAGGAAGAAGGGGAAGGAGGGGCCCCCTCTCCTTGGAGTTCAGGCTTGTCCTCCCTTGAACCTTACATCAGTATCCCGGGATTGAACGAGCTTCAACTTCATCTGTCGAAGCTTCTGGTTCTTTGTGGCTGTTCCTGGATTCCCGAAGCATCCGAGGAGCTTTTCCCACCCGCGACATACCTCCTTATCTATTGTTCTAGTTTGGCATAATTTGAGCCGAAGGTACACATGAATGTAGGTTCTCCCAAGCCAAATTCCGAACAAGTAAATATCTCATATGCTCCTCATATATGACAAGTTGGGCCTTAGCGGATTTAAGGGTTTGCAAGAGTTTGGTTAATGAGTGATTTTTATTATCTTCTGATTCTTCCCTTTAACTAGTGAAGTTCTGAGAACTAACATCCTTTGCTTCGTTCTAATAACAAGAGTTTCACCCTGACCTTTTGTGTGGAACACTGAGGGTGAAAGCTCGAAGTATAACCGTCTGTGATGCTATCAATTGGTTGTTATTAAGACCATTCACTGAAATTTTAAATTTTTATATCTTCTGATCTATGCGACCTTTGTATGTGTCAAAAATAAGTTCTCCATCTTTTAGGAGAGTAGGAATCGCAATCTCATCAGAAGTCACATGTTTCATTTGATCACATAGAGGAAGGACATCAGATGTATCCACGAATAAGGGAGTTCTCCGGGGAAAGACCTCATCGGATAAAAATTCTCATTTGAACTGCTCTTTAGTGACTATATAATTATCAAAGCATATTTTAACTTATATGTGCTTCACTTAGCTAATTATGCCTATAATTAATCATATTCATGTAGATTCAAATGATTACCCTACATATTATTAATATTTTCTTGCATTTTGAATCTTGTATTAGAATTGTGTATCTTATATAGCTTTGAACTCATCAAATATTATGTTAATTGTTATTTTATGCAGAGAAAAGGAATATATAAAGTCATTGTCAAGTGATTCATTTTTATCCTTTATCTTAGAGTTTTGAATGCTAGTCCATTTTGATTATTTAAATATGAACATTTTCATATTAATGATTATACCGGATGAATCATAAAACTTTTGATGTGTAGTGTATATTTAATGACGTATTAATGATTATACTAGTTTTCTACTATATTCAATTAGTGAAGTTAGGATGAGTGCTGGTAGAAACTATATCTAATTGGATTGTTTCTCTTTGTTATGTCTCATATTTGATTTGGAGAGGTCAAACTAGGGCATGGCATTTGATGACATCAAAGTTATTGGCACTTTTTAGCATTTTGAATCTTGTATTAACACATTTTTTAGTATTTAGCTTCTTTGTGAGGCCAAGCCTTAAAACCCATTACCTCACCTCCCCTTCCCTACCCACAAAATTAGAGTTTTGTACTGGTGTTAAGTTGACAACCTCTGATTTTATGAGCGTGTTTCTACTTCGTTTCGTCTTATTGGTGTATATTTCATTACATATTCTTCAAGCCAATGCCATCTTTTCATAAAATCACGCAATGTCATAGATATTCATTACATGGAGAGGAAGTCTAAAGTAGTCGCCAGATTATTTGTATGTGTTCATTTATCCCTGAGTGTTACATATCTCTCATTTTGTTCATTGTTTAGATAAAATTAATCCCAAATGGCCCCTTGTTCCTTGCCCATTTGGGATCAATTATGTATGGACGGTGGATTTAATTGAAGAAATTCCACTGGCACTAAATTGTCCATGCACTTCTAGTCAAAGGATTATTTTAGCCTTTTTTTCCCATCTTACGCACACAATAAAAAAGTGTTCATGATACCGGAGGAGGAAGCCTAAGCCACAAAAGAAACACAAAATATTATTATTGTAATTGAAATCGGTTACAGCGACGATTCATAAATACTCACAACACGAAAATGAAAGAAAGACACAACAAAGCCCCAATCTTATAATGGCCAAGAGGGAAGGTGGCGACTGGTATGTGTGGAAGGAGGGTGAGGTGCAGCTGCAGGTTTAGGGAGGTTGGGGAAAGTGAGGCTGCAGGTTTTGGAAGGGCAGTTGTTGGCGTTGGGAGAGCTGCGGTCGAACTGTAGGGGTTGGACTGTAGTGGGGAAGGAATTGTGAAAGGGTTGTTGTTGGGCTGTTGTAGTGTGCTGTAGTGGGGAAGGAAATGGGGGAAGGGTTGCTGTTGTGCTGTATGGGTTGGCAGGGTAGAGGATGTTGGTGGCCTTTCAGGGGAAAGGGAAGTGGGGTCACGGGAGTTGGGGAGAAACTTGGAGAGTAAGGCAGCGGGGAAATATCTGGGACGTGAGTTGCAGCAGAAGGAAAGGTCGCTGGGTGGGGTTTGCGCAACTGTAGGGAGTTCTGGAAGGGTTACGGGCAGCAGGGGAGGGGGTTGGCAACGGTGTTTTGGCAGTAGGTAGTGGGGTCACGGCAGGGAGGATTCTGGTAGGGGGGAATTGACGGTGGCAGCAGACCTGCTGCTGCCTGAACTGGATGCATGGGACCTAGCGAGCAGGAAGAGGGTGGATGCGTGCAAGGGAAGGAAGATACAATCGCCAACGGGGAGAGGGATACAACCGGAGCACCACCCTAACCGTCAAATACTGCCCTCAAGGGGAAATGAAGACGTCAGAGTTTGTCCTCATAAACTGAAATCAGAAAATAACCTAAGCTAAACTCTAATGCATAAAAACACATATAAATAGAAGATGAATGGGCGGGAAATGAATACAGAGAGGGAGGGAAAATTCCCGCCTGATGAAAAGAGGGGGGAGGGGGCTGGTTCAGCCCCATCTTTCAACTGAACCGGTTGTCAATTTGGTTCAGCTTTTGGAAAAAACACCCGTGTCAGTTCAATTATTCTATGATGGTGGTAATGTGACATTTGGAATGAAGATATAATTTTAGGCAGTAAAAGGATACCTATAGTTAAAGGTTCATGGGTCACACATTTAATGTTAGCAAGAATGGTTGGTGTCGGTTTTGGCCCTAAGCTGTGGGTTTCCACAGTAACTGAGTCTTTGCCTAGCACTAATATTACAATAATCTTTCTTATGACTTCATCACTTTGAAAAATGGCAAAGTGCCCGCTATTTTTGTGCTCGCACAATGACTTAGAGACGTCATGTCCCCTTTACATGTTTTCTTTATTCCTCTTAGTTAGTTTTCTTTTGTCCACCGACCACAGTGACTTGATTTTCACATGTTTTTTTTCATTTTGCTTTGGCTAGTGTGTTAGAGTGGCCAAGACATGCATCCTAAAGCAACCTGACGACCAAGCAATTTATTGGCGGTTTGCCAGGGTAATATGTTGTTAGGGAATCTTAACCTGGCCCCCTAAATCCTAATTCCGTTGGCTATTGAGTTGTTGGTTCATGATGACTTCTTGGCTTATTGACCCATCAGTTTAGTTGTCGGGCCATTATGCTTCTAGATGTGTTCTATGATTTAGGCGGTATTTTCCTGAAGTATTCCCTATCATTCATACTCGTTGGGTCTCCTTCCCTTAATGCTAGCCTGTCTGGGTCATGTTAAATGTGCCACAAAATTTAAGTAAATTTTGGGTTCCTACGATCACCCACCATATTGTATTGCTGACTTTCATATTGAGCTATTGTTATTTAAGACAAGCTATGCTCAACTAGTTTGCACAAGGCAAGGGAGTCATAGCATCCCATGCAGCTCTCAAGGGAGCACCATTCTAATGCCCTATATTTCAAGTCATAGAGTAGGTAGGCGAACACATTGACTTGATTATAAAGTTGTTTTCTAATGCTTCAAATGTAGAAAATGACAGTTTTTTATAATGAAAATTTGACTTTGGTCGATACAAGCTTGAAGAAATTGATATGCACTAAAAATTAAGTCAGATTAAGTGTTGTTATATGAGATTCAAATTCTATAGTGAATCTTGGAGATGATTAGTATGAACTCGATACAGAAGAAGAGATCGATGATAGCGAATCTAGAGAAGAAATCATGATGATGAAGATGAAATAGATAGAAGTGAAGACTAATTAGGTCGATGATATACATGATATAAAGTTAAATACTTTAATTGTTTAAGTTATTTAAATGTCTCTTTGTGACATTGTTGGATTACCTGTTCTAAAAGATTTTTGAATTTGGAATGCAACAGAGAATTATTCTTTGACTCCATATAGATTATTGAATGAATATTATTTTTTCCCTGCAAGAAGTTTTCTAGGCAATGGAAATGGGATTATTAGGTGAAATGGTAGTTTCCTTTTTAATTTCATTGGCACTCAAGCGAATGCCTATTGTTGTGCTTTGTCTAGCACTTTGACAACAATAGTTATGTTAAAACCTGGTCATTTAAATTCTGCTCTTGTTTTGTGTGTGCTTTGAGTATAAAGTTACGAGTTATGAGCTGATGATTGGACTGGAAAGTTTGTACTTATACTGTTATACTTAGAATGGACCTGTTTTTATGGAGCTCTAACATAACTTAAAATTTTCATCTTTCATAACTAGGTGATGCCAATGGCTCAAGGCCATGGATCTTTTGGTTTCACGTGCTATTAAGATATTGCTTTCATCATCATGTTTGGCCATAAACCTATTTTGATGTTGGCCTTACACTGACTCATTTTCCATTAACCTTAACAAAGGAATCCTTATTCTGCTTAAATGAGCATGGCTTCTATCAACTCCCTTTTTTTTGCCTGGAAAAGCATTTTTTTTGTCTTTTTATTTTTTATCAATCTCATCCAAGAAAACATTGAACATAGGAATTTAGATTTGCATTGATTTGTTGACTTCTCTCTAAATTTTAGACGGTGAACATAGGATTTTACATTTGCATCATAACCATCTTCTATCATTTACAACTTTTTTTGATACATAGAAAATGTGCCGTTTTATTTTTCTCATTACTTATCGAGATTTGGGTATACTCTACGAACAAGTTCTAAGATTACAGTTGTTATATTTGATTACATATTTTTTTATACCTAGTTAGAAAAAAAGCAGAAACACACAAAGCAAACTTTTATTGATGCAGAAATAGGGTTACAATACAACACAAAACATGAACGACACAAGCTAACACCTCTAAGGTGTATTCTAAGGGCAGTGGAGGCCGGCTAGGTAAGTCAGGATAGTTGGCAGGGGTGGTGGCAGCAAAGGAATGCTGGTGATAGTGAGGGGAAGATGCAGAACTGCAGGGACAACAATGATGGAGGGTTGGGCGGCTTGTTTTGTTGCAGAATATTGGTGACCGAGGTTGGGATGAAGGTTGAGGAGGGGGAAAACAATGTTGGCCTGTAGAGACAGGGCAATTGAAGGCTAGATTGACGTCCATGGAGCTGGACAACAAGAGTAAGTTGTTGGGGGAAGGGTGTCTAGGTGCGGGGATGAAGGATGGGGAGATCGGTGGTTGCTGGAAGGGGGAGGAGGAGTAGGGATGATAAAAAGGAAGGATACAACTCCAGCTTGGAGGAGGATACAGTCGGGGCACTACCACCTTCTTGGATACAACCCTAGAAAACGTAAAAGGACTCCACACAAGAAATTTGAAAGCAATACACAGCAAAAACTAACCCTAACATGCAAATCAGCACATATATAATGGCTAATAGGTAAATAGGAAGGAAAGAATTCCCCCTTTGGGCGGCAACCAAAAAGGAAAGAGGAGAGGGAGGGCCAGCAGCAATGTCGCCTTTTCTGAAGTGCTGCTTGATCAGGCGCGGCACAGAAAAGGAAGTAAATCCCGCTTGACTCCTACCGCACTTTGAACCGATCACCTCAAGCAGTCTTGACCAGCTCCGCTTGATATAAGTCAATTCTGAACAAGCCCCTCTAAACTTGAAATTGATTTTTTTTATTTTGACTGAAGTTGAAATTCATCAATTTTGAATCCATTTTTGTGCAAATTCAAGAAAAGTTGATTTTGAGTAGATACAACAAATACTTTTTAATTAATAATCATGATTATTTTATAATATATCAGCAAAATCAATTTTAACTTGGATTCAATTAAACTTTGGATTTCACGCATAATTATCTGCCCTACTCTGGATAGGTATTCATGAAAAAAATATTTGCACTTGTCTCAATTCTTTGTCAAAGAAAATTAAATGCTAGCTTAAATTTTAGTTATGAAGTTTAGATGTTTCTTTTTTGGATTGTTCTATAGGTAGTTTTTCTGGTAGCTGATGAAGATGGAAATTATTTGCAAGAGGCTTGGGAACATATTCTGACATGTGTTTCACGATTTGAACATTTGTATCTTTTGGGAGAAGGTGCTCCTCCGGACGCTGCTTTTTTCTCAACTCCTCAAGCTGAACTAGATATATCTAAACAGGCTAAGCCATCCATTCTCCCGGTGCTTGTGAAAAAGGTTCCTGGACAAATTCCATATGCTGTTGCATCTGCCAGGAGAGGCTCCTATGAAAGTGTTGGTGTCGGTGGTTATGCTTCTGGTGTGGTTACTACAGAGCAACTGAACAACTTGGTTTCAAACTTAAACATGTTGGAGCAAGTTGGAATATCTGAAGTGAACAATATATTCATTCAAAGTGAGAAATTGAACAGCGAGGCTATTGTTGATTTTGTGAAGTCTCTTTGTAAGGTATCTATGGAGGAATTACGGTCCACGTCTGATCCACGTATCTTCAGCCTGACAAAAATTGTAGAGATTGCGTAAGATATATTCCTTCATTGGGCCTCCTTATTCATTCTTTGAGTCAAAAATGGTATATTGTTTTCTTTTGCAGGCATTACAACATGAAACGTATTAGGCTTGTATGGTCTAACATTTGGCATGTGCTATCGAATTTCTTCGTCACTGTTGGTTGTTCCGAGAATTTATCAATTGCCATCTTTGCAATGGATTCCTTGCGGCAGCTATCAAAAAAGTTTATTGAGCGTGAAGAACTGGCAAACTACAATTTTCAGAATGAATTTTTAAAACCTTTTGTCATTGTTATGCGTAGGAGTAGAGCTGTTGAAATTAGGGAAGTCATCATCAGATGCGTTTCTCAGATGGTATTGGCTTGTCCTAGTAGTGTCAAGTCAGGATGGAAGAGCATGTTCATGGTACATTGCGATTTATTTTTCTTTTCTATGCTATTTCTTAAGCAACGTCCTTTGATAGTTTTTACCTTTATAATTTTTTTAGGCCAGCTCTTTCTTGTTCTCTTTTTTTTTCTCTGTTATTTTAGCCACGGCTTACTGCCATGCATGATTATTGTTGCAGATATTCACGACAGCATCCTACGATGATCACAAAAATATTGTTGTTCTTGCCTTTGAAATAATCGAAAGGATCTTACGGGAGTATTTTCCTTACATAACTGAAACCGAGACAACCACATTTACAGACTGTGTTAATTGCCTTATTGCGTTTACTAATAGTAGGTTTAACAAGGACATCAGCCTCAAGGCAATTGGTTTTCTTCGGTTCTGTGCTGCAAAGCTTGCAGAAGGTAAACTTGGTTCCTATTATAGGGATGAGGAGGCAGCATCAGAACCTAACGGGCTACTTTCGCCTAATAGAGTTAAGGATTCAAAGGATAATCAGTTTATTGACAAAGATGATCATCTACACCTCTGGTTCCCATTGTTGGCAGGTGCATGATATACTATTTTGAAGATAATTTTTACTGAATGAGCTTTGTGGTTGATAATATGTTGCTACGTTCAGCAAATATGTTATTTATCAGATAATATTAAATTTTGGTTGTTCTCCGTTTTCTGTTGGCTTTGCTTCAAGTCTATCTTTTTGTTCCTGCAGGTTTGTCGGAACTTTCCTTTGATCTAAGACCTCAAATTAGGAAAAATGCTTTGGAAGTGCTCTTTGAGACATTACGCAACCATGGCCATCATTTCACTTTACCTTTATGGGAGAGAGTGTTTGATTCAGTTCTCTTTCCAATATTTGACTATGTACGGCATGCTATTGATCCTTCAGGCATTGAACCTCACGGACATGGATTAGGAGATACAGCTGAATTTGATCAAGATGCATGGCTATATGAGACATGCACACTTGCCCTTCAGTTAGTTGTGGATCTGTTTTTAAAATTTTATGATACGGTACATCCACTACTAAACAAAGTCCTGATGCTACTGACAAGTTTCATTAAGCGGCCCCATCAAAGTCTTGCTAGTTTTGGGATTGCTTCATTTGTTCGTCTGATGAATAATGCTGGATCTCTCTTTGCAGAGGACAAGTGGTTAGAAGTGGTCCTATCTCTAAAGGAAGCTGTCAATGCAACGCTTCCTGATTTTTCAATTATTTCATCTGATTCATATCTTGAGCACGAATTAAGGGATGATGAACATTCTTCTTTAAGCCAAAATAAGGATGAAATGGAGGACTCAGGAGATGAAAATTTGATAGGTTTGAGAACAAAAAAAGTGCTTTCTGCTGTGGCTGATGCCAAGTGCCGTGCAGCTATTCAACTTTTATTGATTCAGGTCAACATCATTCTACTTTACATCTGCTTAATCTTTCACGTAATCTATTTTAACACAAATAATGTATTACGCAAATAATTTATTAAACTTCTTGGATGATCTATTATTTTAGACGTTGAAACAGATAATTTAGTGGGCCAAGGAAGCAAAGACTAAAGTGAGATGAATAATTGGTGGAATAAAAAAAGTAACGTTGAAGATATTATATAAATTACAGAATAAAGTTATGCAAATAAATAAAAATGAAATAATTTTAGGGAATGTTAAATAGGTTAGTGCGTATTGAATCAGATTAGTTTAAATCACAGCTACGTTATGTATGGAAGAACTCATCCCAGTTGAGCATCAACAATGGAATTTTTTCTCCAGTGATGCAACTAAAATTCAATCATAGCCACTGAAAGGGATGCACCCAACTTGAAAAATAGAACAGATTCTTATCCCTTGAAACTAGCAGTCATACTGAATTATTTTGGGCTTTTTTATTTAAATTTATGGTTCTTGATAATATTGGCAGTAAAAAAGCTGATGAAGTTCTCATTAGCTATGGTTCTAAATCGTGTTTATAAATATCTGGTGCGTCAATGCTGTTATTTTTCTAAATTTAAATGGCTTGTCCTGACTTGATTTTAAAATGAATTGCATTACAACCTATAGAGGAAAAAAAATCTGTTGGCCTTTTTTTTTCATTGATTTATTAATTTTGATTCAGAGTTGTAATTTTAACTTTAAATGGTTTGTCCTTGTTTGAGTTTAAAATGAATCGCATTACAAATTCTAGAGGAAATTTGTAGGCTTTTCCTTTTCATTGATTTATTAATTTTCGTTTGGAGGTGTAATGATGGGATGCATATTCTAAAGATTTTTCATGATGATTGTTTCTTCACCCAACAAATCTGTTGAAAGATCAGAAGATACTCTTCAATTTATCATTGATAACAATCTATGAAATATTCTATTTAATACTAATTTTGCCTAAGCTAATTTAATTTTCTATAATGAATGCATTGAAGAATTTTTATTTCGAAGGATTCAATTTTCAAATGTCGCTTTCTTGGATAAGTAATTCAAAGGCTTTGTTTATCTTTACCACGCTTCTTTTGCAGGCTGTGATGGAGATATACAGTGCGTACCGAGGCCAGTTATCTGTCAAAACCATAATTATATTGTTTGAAGCCTCGCATTCCATAGCATCTCATTCTCACAAAATAAACAGCGATACTGATCTGAGGATGAAGCTGCAAGACCTGAGCTCTATGACTCAATTACAAGACCCACCATTGCTTCGTCTTGAGAACGAGTCATATCAGATATGTCTCACTCTCTTGCAAAACGTCCTATTGGACACACCGATTGATGGGGATCTAGAAATTGAGGCTTACCTTATTGAGCTCTGCAAGGAGGTCCTGCAAGTATATATTAATGCAGCTAAGCCATGGCAGCCTATCAACGCCTCCTCGAGCGCCCAACAAAAACCTCAGTGGCTCATCCCTCTCGGCTCTGGAAAACGGAGAGAGCTTGCCGTTAGAGCACCTATGGTTGTGGCGACTCTTCAAACTATTAGCGGATTAGCTGATTCTACATTTGAGAGAAACTTGGCAATGTTCTTCCCTCTTTTCATTGAACTTATTAAATGTGAACATGGGACGAATGAAGTACAGTTGGCGCTGAGCGACGTGCTTGCTTCATGGGTTGGCCCGATTTTGTTGCAGTCATCCTGAAGTAGGATTTGTTCATATTTGTTAGATGTATGATAAGAGCTTTCATTTGTCTTCAGCTATTCACCACTCTTTTTTTTTTTCTTATTGTAGTTAATCAGGGGTTGTGTTTCTAAAGGAATATGTATTTGAATGCATTGGTTAGTGTTTGATTTATAGCCTAAGTTTAGGCCAAATATAATATTTTTCACGGTCAGGCCAAATATTTAAATTGAATTCAAGCGCAAATTGGCTCGTTAGCCAACTCAAAATTTTAAATCCAATCATAATTTGAGCAAATAATCCCATAGATGAGAGCATAGCTCAGTTATTTTTGTTCATTTGGTCTATGATTTGTACATACTTCCACAAGGAGGCAGCATTGTAATTCTTCTATTGAAACGTAAAATTGATATCTATTGTATTGAATAAAATACTTTATTAGAATTAATGATCTATGCTTATTTGCAAAGGTCACAAGTACTAATGCTATGCTTGGCCGAGCATAAATGAAATCATTGCCCAATTTTTTATGTGGTATAATCTTTATTGGTGCTCGCATAACACAGTACATTATGCGCATGACTATCTTTATGATCTGGGACTAAGTGTTTGCTTGCACGTGCGATGAGGGATCGATCACCTACTCCTCCGTGTAGGTGCATCATCATTGTAATTAGCAGTAAAAAATTTAGTTTAATATTTGAATAAAAAATAACATTATTGATTTTTTAATCTAAAAAAATAATTAATTGCATAATTGCAAGCAATTTAAAATATATTATAAAATGATATAGCTACAATTATAATGAGATCATTGCTACATGGACTAAGCCATCTTCTTCCAAATCCATGTATCCCACCACCCATCTTCAATGCTAATCTAGTTTGCCTCCATCACTAGTCGCCAAATTTTGTCTATTCCATCCACGACTTTCATTCAAGCACTTGGTTATTCATCAATATTGCCATCAAGCTTTCCCTCAAGATTTTGTTTTTGTGTGGTAGATAGACACATTCCTACGTTTGAATGATTAAAATGTGCCATTTTCGACCTACCAATGAGGACTAGTTTTAATCATTCGATAATTTCCTAAAAAAGAGATCATTCCAACTCACTAAATTAGAATCCATTGTGAATTATGAAAGCACACACACCCAATTGTCTACTCCTGGCACATCCAAAAATCTTTCATATCAATATTTCTCTATAATTCTAAACTTAGGATGCATTTGGGATGGCTGCTATTTTCCCAAGTGAAGCTAGCCATCAGAAAGCTTCTGTTGGAAAAGCATGAATCTGTTTAGATAATCCGTTGTGATGATTTATTTCTGATGAAATTTTTTTTTTTGCCCTTATATATGTAATGTGTCAGAATAATTGTAATTTTCAAAATAAATATAGCAAAAATAACATAAACAGGTCCTGCTACAAAAAAAAAAAAAACGGTGGTGGAGTGCAAAACTCTTTAATAAGTAAAAAAGTGAGAAGTTTTTTCATCAATATAACTATAATAATGTGGACAAAAAAAAAAAAAAAGACAGCAAGTCTAGAATGACATTCATTTTTATGCCTTGACAATTTAAGCTTTTGGGATAATCTCCTCTCCACAACATCTCTCCAAACATGATCAATGACTGGAGTGAACTCATCCGTGCCATCAATCCAACGAAAATAATTGTAATTTTTTAGGTGTCTTGTTTCTAGGACTATAATAAAATCTCCTACCATACCTGTCTTCCACTTTCAATTGGTAATCAACGCACCATGTGAAACAGTGGCAGAATGGAACTCTTTAAGTATCGATTCTCTTGAACTAATGTTTCCTATGATTATAATACAATATGGATTCAATTGACCAAAAAAAATGATATGCAACACAAACATCAAGAAAATTAAACACTTAAAAAAATGTAGAAAGGAAACATCAAGAAAACCTTAATGTAGAATGCTACAAACTTTTAGAAAGTAATCATCTACAAAGCCAACATATTGCTGAAAAAAGACATCATCAGCAAGAAGTTAGTACGTAATCCTACATAAATAAAATATATGCATGCACCAAATCATTTGTAATCTCTTCTCTTAACTGGATCATCTCTTGCACGTTTTCTACCTCGAGATGTGTTTTGTTTCGCATCAAAGTCCTCATCTGGCAATGAATGTCTGACCCGATGTTCTGATGCTTCCCTAGGTATGTAGGTAAGATCTTTACCTAAGACCTTGAATTCAATATCTTTTTGGGATAGATTCCATCATATAAAATTATAGAGTACTATAGTTGCAACAACTATCTTGACTTATTTTTGGATGGAGTATGTTGGCATATCTCAGAGCATGACCCATTTCTTCTTCCATACACTGAATGCTCTCTTGATGACGCTCTGTAATGACGAGTGTCCTTTTTGGTTTAACATCTAAACAAAGACATTTGTAATAGGTCAAAACAATCTTTCATGGATATATTTTAAAAAGAGCCAACAATCTTGTATTACTCTCCATAAAATGCTATTTCAGATTGCAATATATAAAAATGATATGCAATTACTGATATAACAAGTAAACCAAGATATTTGTAATGTCTCGAAACAATTTTTCCTAGATGTATTTTCAAAAAAACCATCATTGTTCATAATTCTCTGCATAAAATGCTTTCATGTATTTAAAAGAAAGGGAGTTACAATTACTGATCTAACATCTAAACTGAAATATTTACAGCTGGTCAGTACAAATTTTCATAGATATATTTTAAAAAGAATAAACAATGCTCATAATACTCTTCATAAATTGTTTTTCCATATTGAAAAAGTAGAAAAAAATGCAATTGTTGATTTAATAAGAAACTAAGATATTTGTAAAAACCTTAACAAAAATTTCCTGGATATATCTTCAGAAGAACCAACACTACTAATAATACTCTCCATAAAATGTTTTTCCAATTTGAAGAAGAGGAAAGAAAATGCATTCAGGTCAACATAAATTTTTATGGATATATTTTAGAAAGAAACAACAGTGCTTGTAATTTTCTCCATAAAATATTTTTCCAGATTGAAAATGAGAAAAAAGAAATGCAATTAGTGATATAACAAGTAAAGTGAGATATTTGCAAGAGCTAAAAATAATTTTTCCTAGATATATTTTAAATGAACCACACGTATCCCAATATTTTCTATAAAATGTTTCCAGATTGAAGAAGAGAAAGAGAAAATGTAATTATTGATCTAACATCTATATCAAGATACTTGTAATAGTTCAAAAAAATTTTTCATGGATATTTTTCCAAAAGAACGAACGATGGTCTAATTGTTATCCATAAAATGCTTTTCCTGATTGAAGAAGAGAAAATTAAAATGCAATTGCTGATCTAATATGTAAACCGAGATATTTGTAATAAAAGAAGATGATTTATATCACCAACAGGTAAATCGAGAAGCACACAAAAAATAAAAGTTATACCATCAAAACTCCAAAACCACCAAAGCAACAAAATCACTGAAGCACTGAAATCATCTCAAACAACTAACAATTAAACCAAGAAACACATCGTTAAAAGAAATAACAAATTAAACAAATAAAATCGAACTTCCATAACAGAGAGAATAAAATGAGTTCAAAGAGAGGCGATGAAAGCGAGCACGGTTGGAGGGGAGAAAGAGATCGGGATTTTTCCCTAAAACTGCATCATAAGAGTAAGGGCTGGGGGGGGGGGGGGAGGTGGTAAAGGTGTATCATGGCGTTTTATAATGGACATGGGAGAGAATACGATATTTCCAAATGGATAGCGATGAGTTTTTGCAGCCAAAGCCGTGGAGTGCATCCACTCCCTCCATTTCCGCTTTCTCCGTTCCATGGACGACCGACACTGAAAAGCAACGAGAAAGCTCCCTGAAACGAGAAATATTTGCATACGTCTTAGGTACGCAAAGTTGCATACATATTAAGCTATTCAGGAGGTACATGTATGTTATATTTAGGTTACAAGAAGAATTAGAAGTGATATAACCTAAGTGTAACATATATGTACACTCCTAATAACCTAATATGTATGCAACTCTGCATACGTCTTACGTACACAAATATTTCTCAAAATAGCTTTTTCAAAATGATAAGCATCCAATAGGCCACCTCAAACACAACTTAATATTTCTCTAAAATCTCAAATTTTCTATTTGAGTGAAGGGTAGATAATTATAATATCTATTTTTAAAAAAGTTCAATTCATGAAAGAAAGGCCTTATAATTTTTTTTCTTGATTTTTCATGTAAGGAGTTATTAAAATATTTGTGCATGCAAATTGTTTTTTAATAATAGACTAAGAAGTAAATTTTTTTCTTTATCACCACAAAATTTTTAGTAACCGACAAAATTTACCCATAATTATGTTTTTAGTAACCGACAAAATTTACCCATAATTATGTTTGAATTGAGACAACCATTGACAACCTACTGTTAAGCCTATTTTTACCCTATACTAAATCAAATACTTTGAGACAATCTGAATATGATGTCCGTTGTAAGCAAAAGTGCTTTATGATGTAACTTTGGGTCATGAATTGAGAGATTGTTGTATTTCAGTATAACTTTGTTCCATGAGCTCTTGGATCACAGTATTTTTATCATTACAATCATGATCCAATCCAACTATACGAGATTAGGTGTAAGTGAGTCAAGCTGATTCGTGAGCTAGCTCAAAGTCGGCTTGAGAAGTGGCTTGTGAACTGAGCTAGATGAGCTAATAAGCCAAGCTTAAGCTAGCCCTGACCCAACTCTTTAGCTCATGAGCCGGCTCTTAAAAAATTATTAATATAAAATATATTAAAAATATATTAAATTTAAATATTTCATCTTTAAAGTATTAAAAGTATTTAAAAATAATAGTTTATATTTTATATTAAGCGATATCATAATTTATAATTACTCATTCTATTTGTCATTTTATTATAGCACAACCTTAAATTAATATTATTTTTTACCTTTTATAATAAACTTGTAAGCTAGTTCGAACTCTTAGACCTAAGCTTGAGTTCAAGGTCAAATTTCATAAAATTAATCATACAAACTCAAGTCAAGAATAACTCAAGCTCAACTCATTTACACGACCCCATCGAAATGCATTCCTGAAATTATGAGAAAATATTTAGTCTAGACGACCAATGACCGAACCCCCTTATAGAGATGAGATATGTCAACCACGAGTCATGGAAAACGACTCTTTAGAAGTCGACTTCCTAGATTCCAAATCACTGTAGAAAACAAGAGGGGCGACGTTACGCCATGACTCGAGCTTTACTTGGAACGTCAGTGAGATCTCGCATGTAGTAGGGCCCCGCTAAGCTCACATTATTCGCAGGCTACCGCCATTCCCGCTTATTTGTCACAACATCCCTTCTGCGAAGTCGGAAACCGTTTTCGCTCATTCCTTCTTCCATCTCCTGCATTTCCGTGTGTTTATCGACCTTCAATTTACCTTGAACGATCTTTCAAGTTGATCTCTATAGCGGATAAGATTTCGTCGGGTTGCCCTAGTTATCTGACCCATGAATGCTACGATTTGGACTGCTTGATTCTTTCATCTGTCTCCATTGCTGATCCGACTGTTTGCTTCGCAGTTTGCGATTTTAGATCTTGGTACTATGCTTTTTCTTATGGGGGTTTTTTGGTTGCTGGAGTCTATTTGTTCCTAAGAATTGAATGGGATAATGGTTTGTCCACTCGTTTTATTGTTAAATGTGTTTTTTTGCTAGTAATTCAGGTTTCGATTCAGTTCGGGTTTTTTTTGGGATTGAATAAGGGGTCTTTGAGAATGTCATGTTTTCTTATTGATCTGGGGCGGATTTGCATCAATCAATTGGGGAGTCTATGCAGCGAGGACTAGATCTATCATTTAACATTCTTGGCCTACTATTTTAGTGGAAATTAAAAACATTGCATTTGCTGCATGCTCATCCTTTCCCTCTTTTTTTGTATTGATATTTCTAATTAAATGTGATTTGAAGTTTATTTGTTCTTAGGCTCTAACGAGTGTAGTTGAAGCGATGTGAGATTTCTCAATCATCTTGGCTGAGCTAAACTAGTTAAACTGCGTTTACTCTTGAAGATAAATAGATATTCTGTTGTAGGATTCTGAACTTTTTTTTTTAATGGTCAGGAAATTAAATTTTTTTTGTCAGGAGCACTGTTGATAGAATGGAAAGTGAAGGTATAAGGACTGATGAGACAATAGTGTCCAACTTGCCTGTTTCAGAACAAGGACAACGTGAAAGCGGAGATTGCATTTCAACTGTTGAGGGAAAATTAGGCAGCTCATTGACATTAGAGGATATCCAAAATGAGAAATTTAATTCCCAGGTAGAAGTTCACGGGGATTTATACAGTAAGGAAAATCTAAGCACAGGCTGTAATGATGAAGGAGATGGGTCAATGCACCAGCTTCACGTGTCTAATGGTTTTAATGTCCAAACAGAAGAAGAGGAAGCTTTTTCAGAAGATAAAGAAGTGGACCCTGTATTTGATGGAACAGAGCGTCTTGAAATGGAAGCAACCGGTTCTCTTAGCTTATCTCCAGAACAAGACTCAGATCTGCAGGCCTCTGCTTGGCCAGAAAAAGCTGTTGCTTTTAAAAATTTTGTCAAGGACAAGGGATCAGTTGCAGTGTCGACTGTTCTACGTCGTCTTTCTGGCAAGAAGGATGACGATTATGAGGTGCATTGTGATGTGGAAGAGGGTGAAGTTGCATTTAGGGGAATTAAAGAGGAAGAAGATTCAGGCACAGAATTTAAACTAAAGGACGTTTTAATGAAGGCAGGAGACATATCCACATGGAATCCTCTCAACTATATCAAGATTGGACGAGATGCAGATATACAAAACAAGGTGGCACAAGCAGAAGAAGTCAATGATGGAAAGACTGTAGAAGAGCAAGCAATGAAGGGGAGAATTATTGTATACACAAAGCTGGGGTGTCAAGAATGCAGAGGGGTTAGGTTATTTATGCGTCAGAAGAAGCTTAGATATGTTGAAATTAATATTGATATTTATCCTAACAGAAAGCTGGAGTTGGAGAAAGCTACTGGATCCTCAAATGTTCCACTAGTGTACTTCAATGAGGTTCTGATAGGTGGTTTGGATGAATTGAAGCTCTTGGAGAAATCTGGTATGCTTGATGAAAGGATTAATGCCCTTGCAAAGGATGAACCATCATCTGCAGCTCCTTTGCCACCATTGCCTGGTGAAGATGATGTCACCGGTAGTGGAAAGATTGATGAGTTGGCTACCATTGTCAGAAAGATGAAAGAGTCCATCGTCGTTAAGGATAGGTTCTACAAGATGAGAAGATTCATTAGGTGCTTTCTTGCCTCCGAAGCTGTGGATTTCCTGGCAGAGGATCAATATCTTGAAAGAGAAGATGTTAGTTGACCATCTCATATAAAATTTTATTTAAAAATCATTCAATATACTATTTTTCCATGAGAAATTCATGTCTTTCTTTATGTTCCTTACAAAATAGTTTGAAGCTTCTACCTTATAGACTAGTTTAACAACTATGATACTTGATTGTTAACTTTTGGCTTAAAAACACAGGACAAGAATATTTCATTTTTCTTTTTTCCTTCGGTATTAAGAGGTGCATATATGAAGAGACATAGCCTAGAATAGATAAAAACAAACTAGACATAAGAATAAAGAATCAAAAATAGTAATTATGCGGTGAATTCAAAATTTTTATTCTCCATCTTACAGAAAGTTGAGAAAGCAAATTAAGGAATTAGTTTGGAGAGAAGGTGGATTTTCCAGAACTAATCCTTTAGGAGTCAGCGCATTAGCAACAGGGAGTTATTGCCATGCAGCACGAATAAGCAGTTTTTCATCTTGGAGAGGTTCAATAGTTGGCTGGGCAGCAGGGATTTATTTGGTTTCTTTCTCGGAGAGATTCTGCAACTGGTAGAGTAACTTTTTTTTGCTGATTTATAGATTTTCAGTTGCGTGCTGCATCTTGGAGAGGTTCCATTGTCTGGTTGGTTGCCTGGAATGAATCATTAGATAGAGGAGAGAATGCCAGGCTGCCGGCCTTTCTCTTATTTTATTTGTGCTGTTTATGAATAATTCTAGACATGAAATCATGATCTCCAATCTCCTCCACAAGCTAAGAATATACGTTGATTATTCCTATCTTGGAAGTAAGAGTGTCGAATTGAACTTGGTTGGGTGCTTTAGCAGACATATCGACAGTTTCAGGTATTATCAGAGTGATAATTTCTTATTTTTTATTTTATTTTTTAAAGTGTGTATCAATCTCGATATTCTTAGTCTTATCATGGTAGATAGGGTCTTTAGCAACGCTCTCTGTAGGTTGGTTGTTGCACATCATAAGCTTTGATTTTTGACGCAATCAATTAGCCATGACCATGAATTAGCTTCAGTTGTACTTCAATAACTGCTTTCTTTCGCTTTCCCAAGTGGTTTAATTTTCACATATCAATAACCAATTGCTAGAAGTTAGTCATTGATCAGTTCTAAACCTCACCCAATCATTATCCGTAAAAATTTCAATGCACTATTTGTTCATTTCTTGAAAATACCTTTTTATGATGTATTTTAAAAATAGTTTAGCATGCCGTATACAATATTAAAATGTTTTTCCTTATGATTATCCTCGTATTGACTGACTGCACTAACTGGAAATTAGATTTTAGGCCTATTATAAGAGAGATGGATCAATTTCTATACCAATATTTGGCATTTTCTTTTGTCAACAAGTTCTGAATCTTTCTTAGTTTCGGCTTTGTTTGGAGGGATCTGTTGGAATGTTTGTAGGCTTACATCATAGTATGCCAGTTTCTGTTCAGGACAGATATCCCATTGCTCAAATTTGCTATTTCTTTGTCTAAGAATTATTTTAATGACCAAGATCCACATTTCAAATTTATTTGTCTAGAGATCATTCAACATGTTTGTCTCATCTTAATGATATGCTGTCACAATGATATCACATATGCAATTCCTGCATTAATTTTATCTTTAGTTGATGTTTTTATAAGTAAATCATGGTTACATTATCATTGACAGTACTAATAATGACTTTTAATCACTACGGCGAATCTCTTGATCTAGGCTTTTGATGATTGTTTTATGCTATATAATAATTTTTAGAGTGTGCAAACTTGGTTTTTATTATTAGTGGTCTCAAATTCAGAAAGTATAACTCTTTTTAACTTTTTATAAGTTTTTTTATTTTAACAGATATTTTTTTCTTGATGTTAGCGAAAGAATCAATTTAATAAGTTTGAGTGAAAACTTTCACAACTCATCTTGCTTTGTATGTTCAATAATTCCATTAACTTTGAATTTCATATTGATGAACTTTTTGAATTTGATGGGTTTTTTTTTTCATGGGGAAATTTTGAAAGTTTTAATGTATCATTTATTTTAAGGTCCTTAATTTCTTCATGAGCCACATTTCTCTATTTAGGTATCTTTAAGGCTTCTTGAATATTATTAGGAATTCTAATGCAAGAAAAATTCATGATAAAAACATGAAACTTAGGAGATAATTTGTCATAAGAAATATAACAACTAATTGGGTGTTTTATGCAAGCCCTTATGTTTTTACTAGAGCAATAGAAATATTTAGATTACCCTCTGAGTTAATTTTGCGTTGCGGAATGGTATCAGAACTTGGGTTAGGCATAAAGTTTAGTTTCACTTTGTCAATTGAAAATTTGATCATTTAGAATAGGAATTTTTTTTTGTATCTTGCTCATTTTGTGATCTTTGAAGCTTTCAGGGTATTCGAAAGAGTGTGATTCATGTGTGTGGGAAGTATGTTTGGAAGGAGTGTAGATTTAGATAAGATAGGGCTGATATTATTACAATACTCATGTTCAAATAGTGAGTTGGTGTCCCCCCCTGACAATATTGGAAAAGAAAGATTTGTTTTGAAAAAAGTCACATTCGTGACAATGTAGTATTTTTCAGTAATGGCAGAATAATATTGGTACCATTGTTGGCATGGATAGAAGCCAACAATGATACATTTTATGGTTTTTCAAGTCAAAATTGCTTCTTTAATGAGGAGTATGAGAAACAATGAGAGAGGTGCCAATTATCTCGAGAGGAATGGTGAAGAGATGAGTTTGGTTTTGGGATATGTTGGGTGAAATTTTAATTTAAAATTTTTGATGGCATACAATTATTGACTGATGCAATGGTAAAGAAAGCATCTCTCTAATAATAATTTGAGACATTAGTGATCATAACTGATTGAACAACCTTTGTAAGATGTGGAACGTTGGTGATCATAGTATTTTTTTTCTATTGTCAGTTTTAAAAGTTTGAATTTAGGTTTTAAATTAAGTTTGTATTAAAGAGTGCAGTTTTAGAAAAGTAAAACTAGTTTCACATTTATCTTTTATTTGAAGAATTCAATTCATTTTGCTATGAATATCTAAAAAAGTTAAAAATTACCTAGCACATGCGATATTTTTTACATGAGATAGTCCCAAAATGTCATTATGGAAGACAACAAAATGTCGTGCGGTTTTATGTGAATGACCTGGATTAGTATTTGAGTTTTTTACGTAATTGATAAGTTTCTCATTGGAATGCTTTAGAATTTGTATTGATGAATTCAGAGAGTAATAATTTTTTAAGGTGCATGAAATCGGGATGTCAAAATTGAAAGTGCCACAATATTATTGTATTTTGTTAGAGCAAGATGCATGCCAAGCTTGTTTTAGTTTCATTTCAGGATTTTCTTTAACATTCAAAAGTGGAGGTTAATATTTTCGTTAACGTTACTTTATCCTTCTTGATACTACATACTTGAATTCATAGAGTAGAAAAAAATTTGTGACACGTTTCATTTCATTGATAATTTTATTGATTGATATAATAATGCAGGAAAGTTTACAAACCTAGAGATTTTAGTTAAAAATCAGGGAGCAAGTGGCATTGATAGTCCTAATAACAAGTATGTGAAATACTAGCCTTGATTGTCTAGTTCTTCGAATATGGATGAAGTGTGTGAAATAAAGAGACATTCTCTTTCATATAACTAGAGGCTATAGAGTCCACAATTCAAGGTTTTTAGATTTTTATTTTGGATGCTAAAGGTATTCAAAATCATATCTTTTTGAGCAATTGTATTGATGGTGATTTAAGATACTGGCAGATTTGATTTGAGATTAATAGCTGACAAATTGGAGAAGGTTTCTTGGATACCGCGTATGTGATTAAATCTTAATTTATAGCCGGAGTGGAATCGTAGGAATAGCTGCTTGCTAAGTCCATTTATTGTTTAAACACCATCATGGTTTAAAGCGGGCGAAGATTTTAAATAATAAGAGATTTTATGAGAAAGAGTTTGAAATATGAGATGAATTGGTAGACAAAGACGGATGTCTCTGATACCATATTGAAAAATAGAGGCGAAGAATACAACATTTTTCCCATTCCTTGGGTATTAACAAATGAGGAATATATAGAGATAATATGTATAGCCTAGGATAGGAAGAAATAAACTAGGCAAAGAAAAAAGTATGAAAAAATCAATGATTACAGGATTTTTATTGTCCATCATAAGGAGAACTAAGGCATAGTTTCCAAAATTGAGATTTTTTGCCACTGTGAACTCTACTAGAAGCCCTTCATAATGGTGAGTTAATTGTTGTGCAACAACGAATCAACAGTTTTTCATCTCGCAGAGGGAAATTATTTTGTTTCTTTCTTGGAGAGTTCCTACAGTTGGGAAGCAATTTTTGTGTTTATTTTTAAATTTATAGTTTTAGGAAGAAGCTTTCAAAAATGGCTGGGAACCAG